>BQNB010004594.1:42103-106862 GCA_026074375.1 Tanacetum coccineum | reverse complement strand
ACACAACACAATTTTGAACTTATAAGTTGCTTCTTCTTTTTAAACTCTAAGACTCATTACAGCTGAAACTGCCCTGGTGTAAAATCAAGATTTAAACCTTCTAAACTTTTATATTCTAAAGGCTAACTCCTAAAATCTATCTAACACTTTGTTATATGTCCTAACTCAACTAATTGGCAGGTTTTGACAAAATGTAGTTGACTTTAAGAGTCAATAACAATCTAATCCAAACACTCCTTAAACCTGAAAATGTAAACTATATATGCACTTAAAATCTATTTAAGCACTAAACTGGTAAAACCTTATATCTACACTTACTAAAATTGACCTACTTAAGCTAAGTGAGCTCTAAAATTACTAGCTTATTAGAGAGAATAAGCTACTTCTTCTACTAGGCTTATATTACTTCTATTTATGACAGAATTGAAAAAGTAAATTTAAGCTTGACTTTAAACTAAACTAGCTTAAAACTAACAATCTTATAGACTAACTAAACTGAATGAAACAGTAATTATCATGAAGATTCAAAAGAATAAGCAAAAAGCAATAAGCTATGAATATTCTAAAATGAGTTTTAGAAAGCTAAACCTGACTTTTTGGAGTCTCAGAACTAGAGCCACTCTAGTAGAGTGAGTGGCTCAAATCATAAACCTAATTGGCTTCCAAAGCCTCTAAACCAAAGAGCAATAAGCTCAATAAGCTATTTTCAGCTTATTTCTTCATTAGGCTGCCAAAACTTGATCAAATGAACTCAAGTAGTTATGATGAATGTAAAATGATGAGAAGGAGTAAATGATTCATTAAAAACAGGTTATAAGCTAAATTTGAGCTTATGAAAAGTAATAAGCTCACATGAGCTTATTGAGAGCTTAATGATGTAAAATTGACTTAAATTTGAAATCAAAGAGCAAGGAACTTGAAAACTGAAATATATTGCTCAAATTCGTAAGGTACAAGCTGAATTAACAAAGGTACAAGTGCTGAATTTGAAAAATGCTTAAAAAAATGCTTAAAAGGTAAAAAAAAATTAAAAACTGAAAAACAAAAACTAAGACTCTCTAAAAGTGAACCCTAAGCATCTATTTATAGAGAATGGAAGAGGAGAGGAGAGAGATTCGTGAAGCTTCCAATCAATCCTAGCAGTAGATCAATCTTTGATTTATATCTAGCCGTTTGATCCTCTTGATGAGGTGTCCTGGCCAATGATGAAGAGGTGTCCCTGACCAATGAGCTGCAGCAACGTGTGTCGAATTATGATTGGGGTGAGTTGTATGAGTAAGGATTGAAGGCTTATTAAAGGAGCGGGGGTGTGAAAAAAACCGGGATATGGGTTGTGTGGGATTTTTGCCGGGAAATGCTGTTGTGGGTTGTTATTCTGTTGCGAGAAAGCGGGGCATTTGTTTGAAGGTTTGGAGTATTGCTACTTTCAGTCCCTGTGCTTCTATCCGCCCCTTTTAGTGTAAAAAGAAGGTTTGATTTTGGCAAGTTCGGCCCTTGTCTTTGTATCCGCCTATTTGTAGTGTAAACAAGGTTTAGAAATGGCAGTTTCAGCCCTTGTGGTCTTATTCTTTTGTTTATTGTTTTCTTCTTTAAAATTCCACTTTCAGAACTCTTGGCACTATGTCACTTGAAACTATAAACTCCACAAAAGCCTCTAATCTTTGAAATCACTTGACCAACTTTGGCCCCATTGACATTATCTTGGGTCTTATGTCTTCTTATTTCTTTCTTAGACTGTGTCGGGCTATCCGGCTGTTGATCTTGGCTGTTTCATTTCAATCTTGCCTCTTGACTCATTGTCTTTTTTCCCGTTTCTTGTTGATTTTTTTGATCGTTTTTTGCTCTTTTGTCTTTTTAAACCTTCCTAACAACGAATTGGAACACAAAAAGCACATAACATTTCTATTCTTTAGGGCATTTTATTTGCTTATTTGGCAAAATCCCGGGTAAATTTAGTATACAATTAAGCAAATAATCAAAAATTCTCCCAAACAAAGGATGCCCATGTCCTCAAAAAACGCAATGTTAGAAATTACAACTTTGTAAACTAAGAAGTTCCCAAAAATGCCCTTGTTTTAGAACCTTTTATGAGAATCTTCCTTAAACAACTTTCACTTATAAATCAACATATAAATCTCTGGAAACACTTTAATACAATCATTGCAAGTTTGCAACTTTTAGCGCTCAATGGAAATATCTACTCCCGATTAATAGAGCACAAAAGAGAAAATTCGTCATCCTTACTTTTTCACGAGACTAAACAAAGCTAATTAAACAAGACATATGTCAATCTAAGTCCAAATAGATTAAGGCTCTTATACGTACAAACATGTGAACTTTTTCACTCCCGGGAAATAAATTAATATTAAGGTGTGGCACGATCTTTTTAACGTCAACCATGAGATCATTTATCTTCATAGTTGAAAATCATCTAAGCTATAACGAAAATAAGCCTTGTGAGCTCAAAGTGTAATACAAAGATAAACCTCGACTCAAAGCTAAAAGAGATTATGAAACAAAACTTATAAATTTATTTTGAGAAAATTGAAAAAAAAAATTTTTTTATTTTGTATCTTTTTTAACCATATCGTTTTAATTCCATGTACTATAATTAATTTTTTTTCTTACAATAGGAAATGTTGTTCTTAGTTCGAGACCCCTACTTAGCTTTCTCCAAATATGATATCGAGCTAACAACAACCGGTGTTCCTTAGTTCGAACACCCCCCCACTACCGCCGCTAACGTTTGTGGGTTATCGCGACAACACCTTTCCTACAATGCTAGAATCCAAAGTCCCATAGTTGCAATCATCACCTAGGCCGCGGCTCCCAAGTGATGAATGCCTACGAACCTTGATCCTAAACGTAGCATAGTTTTAATCCATAGTTGCGACCGCCCTCCGACCTTTTCTCTCAACATGGATGCGCCAATGATAAAACTACATAAAGCTTGTGTTATTCTAGATTTTTTTTCGTGAATGCATCAATTGGCACGAAAAATAATGCTTTTGCATTAATAAAAATGCTTCATTGGCATTCTTATTTATAATTATCTTATTTGATGAATGGAAAAAATATCACTTTAAAAATCACTTATAAATTGAAACCAAAAATCTTACTTTACATATTAAAATGAATATTATTTCAAAAGTAAGACATTTTCTAAAGACAATGGTTGACTTAGCTAAATTAAAAAGAGCACGTATGATTAAGTGTTGTTAAGAAGCTTATAGGAGTAAAAAGACACAAATCATTCAAATAAGACTTATACAGGTTTTCCAAATAAAACCTTGCTTAAACAATATACACTTATATTAACTACATCATTTCTTGTCATCACAGTTTTAAAATTCAAAGCAATAGATTTTGTGAAAGCATGGCCTACAAAAGGTAGGTTATAAGAACTAGCTAGGGCATTTTTCACCGCGGATCATGTCAAATAACTCCTATTTCTCACCAACGACTACCAAAGAGTGTTTTTTCCAAACTAGGCCTCTATTGAGCTATTTCATGGTAACAAAAAATTTAAAGATTTCTTTCATCACCTTTTTCACAAAAAAGAAATCAAAAAGATTCAAACAAGGTTGCTTGAAGTCAAAGTCAATATCGAAGATATCCTTCCCCAAACTAAAAAGTGAAACAGTGTCCTCAAAGTTTTAAAAATAAAGGTCAAAAGGAATCATTTAACAAAAATACTATGGTCATCCAAAAGAATAGAATGTATAGTTTCGATAAAACAAGGAAAGAGATCATCGATGGAAATTGCAGGAATGCTTTGTCCTTCCACAATATTGAACCATGAAGCTTCCAAAATCCGAAAACCTAACGCAAGAAATTACAAACAACCAACAAGAGACGAAAAAGAACAAGATTCCTCTATTGTTAGCTCAAAAATATCTCTAAAACGGCTTAGTTTTTGTTAACCGAGTACAAGCTATACTCGCCCCCGAATTGATTTGTCCTTGGGGAAGCAAAGAAATGAGAAAAGAAAAATGAAAAGAAAATACAAGGATAGCATACTGGGTGACCCCACGAAGCGCATGTTTATTATAAGTACCCATCGCTGACACTTTCCCCAAACTATTTTTCTAAAGGTGGATAATAACAATGTGAAGAAAATCCAAGAGGGTGACTAACCACCCCAAACTAAAAGATGAAAGAGATACCAAAACATTTTTGATTCCGGTGTCAACAAACTTTTAGAAAAGATTGTTCAATAGAAAAAAGAACCCGAAAAATTCTTAGTAAAATATAAAGTCCATTAAGGGTTGGTGGGAGAAGGGTCAAAAAACATTAAGAGTCAAAAGAGCTTTAGATGGAGCTAACTCTTTGAACTCTTAAAAAAAAATAAAGAAAAAAAAAAAAATTAAAAAGCACTTAATTAAAATAATAAAAAAAAATTTGTAATGAAAATATAAAAATAAAAAATAATGACCTATAAAGCATCTTTATCAAAAATACCCCGGATTAAAAACTTTATCTCACATCCCCGTGGAGTAGAGATGCGGGTAAAACCTCGGGATAGGTGACAAATGGTAAAAATATCGGGTAGTGAATGTGAAGGAATCTTCCTCTATCAACATTTAGAGAATCACAATTATTCACCTTCCCCGAATCAAAAGATTCATCATTATTAAGCACATCAAAATCATTCGTCACGGTCTACTAGCGGGGCTCAAAAATTAAAAACAACTCTTTAACAACCGGTAGTCCGATTAACAACACTATTAAGGTTATATGACTCATTTTCGGGAAGGGGAAGAGAATCATTGATGAGCAATTCTTCAAGAAAACGAAAATCCCCTTCCGAGTCATAATCATCGCTCTCAGATTCCCGGGTGGCATCGATCAACGAATTAAGAAATAAATCGATCTCACTCTATAAGAGTTCACTATCCTCAACAGGGATAGGGAAAATAAAAAGAGAAGACTCGATAATTGTATCAACCATTTTCAGAATATGATCTTCCCGGAAGTCGAGGAAAAGAAAATTCATCAAAACTAGAATCGGTCCTTTGAAGAATCAATCGAGAATCACGATTTAGAAGAGATTCTAAAAGATCATATTCGGCATTAAAGCACTGGTAACATCAATTCCCCGTGGAATTAGAATAGTTCGTTCTATATCCATTTCTAGAAAGAGAATAACTTTCATTTGTAATGATTTCATCGTCAATATCATAAAGAGGATTGGAGAAAGAATTAAATTCATCCTTTTGAATTTCCTCTTCGAATAATGACTCATCATCACTAGAGAAATTTTCGTTAGAATCGAAAAGAGGATTAGAGAAAATCGTAAAAATCGGAGAAGATTCATCACAGACAGGCATATCACAATCGTCATCGTCGTCGGTATCATCGTTATCGACACAAACTTCAACGATTTCTGGCAAAATCGGAGCGAGATGATCAAGTCTACTCGTGGACTTTTCGTAATAGGAATCATCGATGTTGAACAAATTACACTCCCCCAAACTAAAGTCATCGGACTCACTTGGGTTTGAAACAAGGGTCTCAACACTAATCGTCTCCGTTTCCGGAGTAGTGTTAATATGCCCGTCTCCCATTATGAGCGAATCCTTAGGCTCCTCGATCGGTAAGTCGGGTGTGATTGCTAAAGGAATATAATCATCCTCGTCATCACAAGTAACAGAAAGCATGTAACGACAGGCAGCAGCATACTTTTCATCTTCGTAAGCTTTCTCCTTTTTTCGAACTTCGCTTCCCCATATATTAAAATCTTGCTTAAGTTTTCGAATTCTAATCTCACAATCTCTCTCATATTCTTCATCAATCTCCTCGCCTCGAAATCTTTTATAACCCAAATCATTTATTATTCCCTTAATTTCTCTATCGACCAATTGCTGTTCATGCATCATTTCCTCGATACTCATATCCTCTATTTTCTTTCTTCCATCTCTTATTATCTCTCAAAATTTTTTCTTCCCATTTATTAAGGGATTTGGTGAATTCCTTGATGATCGACGGAAACTTGCGGGGGTTGTGGGTGGTCAAAACCAGAAGAATCAGAATAAAAATACTCTTGGTTCATCGGCTGACATTGAATCTCATGAATTCCCCCAGCAGTTTCAACAAGACAAAAAATTTGTTAAGACAGTTGAGAAAACATATGTCTAACTATGCCGTATGGTTCCTTTTATACACTAAGGAAACCCTAATGGGCTTACAAAACGCGTACAATGATAATGCATATCTATTCCTAATTTAACTCATGCATATCATAATAGCAGTATTAACTATATAAGACTAACAGTACTAACTATACTGGCAGTACTAATAAAGTACTAGCAGTACTAACTAATATAACTAACAGTACTAACTACTTAGTCTGTTTTCTTCAATCTTTAGCAGCAACATCAACTCTGAACCAGCAGTAGTAAATTAGCACAAGCAGTAGTAACTCAGAATTCCCAACAATCCTCCTCTAAACTTAATATTTACTTGTCAATCATCAAGTTTCTTCACCGTAAGCTCCATAAACACCAGGAGGATGTATCCAAACACTTTACTACTCTTCAAGCAATGATTTAATGAACTTGATAAGCTCAAATGCCATAGTACTTTCTTCTTCAGCTTCTAACTGCAAGTTCAGCATCTTCTCCAGTAATTCCTTTACCAGAGGGTACTTCTTCTCCACTAGCATATTAATTTCCATGGGTTTACCATCCATAAATAGAGTGTGAACTCCACAACTTTCATACAATTTCCATCTCAGCAATTTCTAATCCAGTTGATTCATCCATAGTTCATCTTTTTCATCTGGGTCAAATATCATCCTTAGACCCCCCCAAAGCAACAAATCATGTCCTTTAAGAGGATGATCTTGAAACCTTTCCTGAACTAACCTGTATAGATCATTCAAGTTTTGCCTGTCAAGTCTTCTTAAGAAGGCTTGTGTGTCTTTATGATAGCTTGAACTGCCGCTCTGGTTAATTTGTAAACATACATGTCTTTTTCTTCCATATTTCCCAGCAACTGATATTTCCAATTCACAATAGGAAACTTTCTAGATAGTGGCTCATAGTTCACTTCACTGTCATCATTAGAAATTATCTTTAAACTTAACCTAAGTTCTTCCTTCTCTTTCTCATACTCTGCTGCTTCTTCTTTTGTAACATCCTTTGCATATTTCATCACTTTTGGTTTCTTGGGTGACTTCTGTGTTGCATATGATCCTGCAACTCTTTTCAATCTTTTACCTGACTTCTGAGCTTCTTTCTCTGAATCTATTGGTGTAAAATCTTGAATCCTCTTATGCTATCTTTCATACAACCCCTGGATTTCTTCATAAGACTTTCCTTTCAGCTGACTGTATTTGTAACCACCCATGTTCTTTAGATAAGTCATCATAAGATTCCTCAACTATGTTTTAGTAGGTGGTTTGTTTCTGATTGTCTCTGCTCTTTCAGCTGCTAACTGTTTCTTTCTCTTTTCAAAGAATTCTGCCAATAACCTGGCCCTTTCTTCAATTGTATACTTCTCTTGTTCTTCTTGTGTCATTCTAGAAGCCAGTTCATAATCAGCATCTTAAAACCAACACCTCTCCAATTAAATGAATTACTGCTATTCCATAAAATATAAAAGTACAAAATAATCTCTTCTCTCACCCTTAGAAATATGTAATACCGTGATCAACCTTCCTAACCTAGTTCCTCAAGTGAACGATAAATAACCCCGAGTCTTGCCTATACTACACTATAACGATTAGGTGTACTGCCTAGGGAGTTGTAAAACATCTTGTGTAGAAGATCTTAACTAGACCCTAATCTGACTTTGTATTTAACGAGTCACCTCTTCTGCTCTTGTGCTTGTAATCTTACAGCTACTCAAATAGCTCTATCATAAGCTTGAAACATAATCCCATTCAGCAATTTTGTTGTATCTTCTTCTCTTTTGTTTTGCAAGCATCTCTCTTCTTCCAATTTAGCATTTATCTGAGCTGAAGTTTTTTGAGCATTTCTTTATCTCTCATCAATCAAAAATTTGATCATTTCTTTTTCAAAGGGCTTCACAGATTCTATCATCTTGCCTTGCTTTGTCTTTAGCCATTGGAAGTTGTGATGGTAGTAAAGATGATGTTGTTGTTCAAAAATTTCACTTGTCTCTTTGAAACTACAACTCCTCTCGACTTTGGGTCTTGTAACAGCAGTTGTATTTTGTAGTATGCATTTGTAACACCTTGGGTTTACTGCATTGATCTCATTAAGGTCTGAGCCACTCAACTCATCAACAAATTAATGTTTGTAGGCACTGGCAGTAGTAACTTTAGCATTACTAACTACTGACTTTCAACCTCAACTTCCTGCTCATCAAAAACTCCTGTATCAAACATTAAGTTATCATCATTCCTCCCCTGAGCCTCATCAACCAAAGTAACCTCTACATCAGCATCAAGATCAGTCATTTTCCTCCCCTATTTGGATGCATCCTCCTGATCACCCAAACCTTCATCTTCAGAGGATTCTATTCTTGCAGTTCTACCAACCTTCCTTAACCTTTTAAGCCCTGGAGTGCTTAACTTATTTCTCCTTTCTAGTTTCTTAGCCCTCTCCTTTAATTTAGTAATCTATGCAGCTTGAGAGGTCTTTGTGTTCTCCAAGTCAAGAACTCTTTCAGACAATTTTATACAAAGTTCCAACAATTCCTTAAGTTGCAGTCTATCCTTATCACTGAGAAGTGGATCATTGGAATGTGTAGGTACATGCTCCTCATTGGCAGCCTCATCAATTATAGGCTTTGTAGAACCACTGGGGTTGAGGAACCTTAGATGTCTTTCCTCAGTTTCCCTTCTGGTTGTTTCAGTCTGAGGCAGTGATGTATAATGGTTAAATAATATAGTTGTGTAGTTGAGGAGTAGTTGGTATTATCTGAACCTATACCTAATTCTTTCAGGATCTGCACCTATCATAGTATGAAATAAAAGGGTAAACTCACCCAAAAAAAAAAAAAACCTTTCCTTCTCTCTTCATATTAGCAAAGACCTTCTTAGTGTGAGAAGGTGTAACATAAATTTCTTTATGTTTGGTCATTCCTTCAACTTGTTTATCCAGGAACACTTCTACAAACCTTGGATACACTAGAAATTTAACCCCACCCTCTAAGTTCTTCACCATATTATAAAAAATGTACTTGGAAAAGTTGAATTTTTGGTTTGTGGCAAGACAGATGACAGCTGAGGCCATAGTGCTACTAAATTCGTTCTAAAACCGTAGTCTTATCAACTAAAGCATTGCATAATATAATGGATAATAAATTACCATTGGGATAAAAAAAAGCTTATAGAATGTAAGCTTTTGTGTAAGATTTTCATACCCCATGAGTGTCAGCTGTTCAAAAATTGTCGCATTTAGAAGACATTCAGTACCTTCAGCATCTTTTAATTAAAGAGCTCTTCTCACACTTGTCTCAGTGAACGATCACCTTCATCCATCTACTAGGTCTTTGTAAAATCTGCAGCTTCCCTCATACAAATTATTTGCCATATCAGTGCCTAGAACTGCTTAATGCATAAGATATGAGATGGTGGGATTACACCATTATCGCATATCTGATAGAACTTGCATTTAAAAAATCAATAATTCCTTCAAACCCATCACTTTCTTTGGGTTTCTCCAAAAACGCAACCAAATTGTGAGTTTCAGCAAACTTTAGGTTCAACATTGTGTTAGGTTTTGATGATGAATGATAAAATTGAGTTAGGGTTTATGATTAGAGAGTATATCAAAGTGTAAAATTGATCGAATGAGTGATTAAAACCCTTAATCGAAGTATTTATGAAATCACCAACCACAACAGCATTTAACTGTGAACAGCAAGAACAAAGTTAAGCCTACAAGCATTAACTGACCCACAGGTAGTAACCTGCAGTAGTAAGTTATGTCTGGCTGTATTAACTTAACCAGAAGTAGTAAGTTTATGCCTAACAACATTAACTATTACTGGCAGTAGTAAGTGTATGCCTAGCAACATTAACTTTGAGTCACCAGCATTAACCCCAATTTCATTCCAAAAAGCATTTCCATCATCAATTTTGATCCACAAGCTCTCTTTCTGTTTTATTCTTACTATATCTCTCAATTCTTTTTCTCACTGAATCACTCTGTCTGTTTTTATATCTCACAGCTCTTTTTCTGTTTTTCATTCTCACAAATTTTCTCAATTCTTTTAGCTTACAAAGTCACTCTTTCTATTTTTGTTTCACACATCTCTCTTTCAATTTTTCATTCTCACTATTTCTCTCAATTCTTTTAACTCACAATTCTCAATATCTATTTTTATTTTCACACATCTCTCATTCTATTTTTCAGCTCACTATTTCTCATAATTCTTTTAACATACAATTCTCCCTGTCTGTTTTTATTTCTCTAATGCCACAAGTAATAATTAATAATAGCATGAATACTAATTATACTTCCATCAAAAAGTTATGCCAACAGCATTAAACATGCAATTCAGATCATTAGCTGTTAATTCCTATTCCAATCCAGCATCATTTAATGCATAATCCAGCTGCATATTAACACATATAACCTCCCCTTATCAATACTTTCGAGGTTAAGCCATTCCTATACTTTGCAATTAGAATATCGAAAATCTGCCACAACATCAAATGCTTTTGTGAGCAAATCTGCAACATTCTGATCTATATGAATCTTGATCATCTGAATAAGCTTCTTCTCAAATATACTAAGGGTTAAGGTTTAAAGACGCGCAAGTGGATTTCTCATCACATGTATATATGTATGTATACATATAAAAATATGTATGATTTCGTGGTAACGATGTACGCATCGTTGGTCGTATTTATTACGTGTTATAATCGAACGACATAATTATAGGTCGTGGTCGAGATCGTTGCAGATTCAGTTGTGATTTAATTGGATTAATTGATCGTGGTCTTTAATCAATGTGAGTTCATAGCCTCGCTTTTCAATCTTTTGAATGTTTTATAACCCGCGAGGGGGATACATGCTTGTCTACAAATTCTTATACTTACTCGGTTATCTTATAACAATGTGATTGTTTTAAGGGATTTTGTGAGTTTATAGCTCCCCTGTTTTTACTCGTTTTACATATATTTGGGGTGAGAACATGCTTGTTTGCAAATGCATTTACATGATTGATTACAAATTGGTTTACATACTTATTTGCATAGCTCGCTATGGGATACATTATTTGACTTCATTTTTGGTCACAAATGCATACTTTACTTTTGAAATGATTGTCGGATTACGATTTGATTGGCGCCTGCAGGGAACACCCATGAGGGGAACACATTATTTTAAATCACTGCCCGAATTGGGTACATACAAGTCTACGTCACAGCGTCATGAACTGTAAATCACTTGGAGGGTGATGATGGGTACATACAATCTACGTCGACAGCGACATGAACTTAAAATCACTATGGAGGTGACGCGAATGTTTATAAAATAGATCTATTTGGGATTGATAATCCCCGTTCGGGTGATTCGCTATCACTGGGCAAACGAACGTTATAGCATGTTGTTTCCTCGCATGTTATAAAATAGATCTATTCGGGATTGACACGCCCCGAATCATGTGAATTAACTATCACTGGGAACGAACGTTTATAACAGGTCAGGATCACGTTGGGACTACAGTGTCCCCAACAATACATAAGAATTCTACATTAATTATTATGCTTTCAGTTTCATGATCTTAGAGAAATCGTAAATATTGTTTTAAACTCACATGGAATATTTACTTTGCCTTAGAATAGAAGTGGCAATAAATACTTAAATTTTGGTGACATTAAATTGGTCATGCATTCTTTATAAATCTTTGGGATAAGATTGGTACTTTTGGTGACATAAAATGTGTCGTGCATTCTTTATAAATCTTTGGGATTTTTACATGGTACTGTGATGATACAGTAGACAAATACATTCAGTTGAAACTTACATTCATATTTAAACTAATCTATGAACTCACCAACTTTAATGTTGACACTTTTAAGCATGTTTTTCTCAGGTGAATTAGATGCTTGGATTATTTGATGTGCATTGGAGTCTTACATTCAAGTTATTCATGGTGATGCAATTATGGGACAACTACTTAGTTTTAGAATTTCAGAATAATCAACGAGGATTGTTTTACAAACGACACATTTAGAGGTCGTTCTCTTGTATCTAGCGCTGTGTATTATGAAGTAGCACCCCATGTGGTATTCCGCTGCGTTTGTATGATTTTTGGGGTGTTACAGATTGGTATCAGAGCACTGGTTATAGAGAACTAGGTTGCATATTTTACCCTAGACTATAACCGTTTTCACAAACAATGCATCACAACAAACATTTTCAAAGTGCATACACCACTACTTTGCTTAAGTTGCTACAATTACGATTGCTGCATTAAGTTGCTTACTGTGACATACATAAGTATACTATATACATATGTTTGCATTCCCTTCGCGATATCGTTACGCTATTTATATAAGAGTTTTTTTAATATATAAAACCAGAATATTTTTAAGACATTGTGGGTTGCACAATGGTCTCATTCTACTCGTCAGACATTGTGAGTTGCGCAATGGTCTCACTTCGTTCTCAACATAGTAATATTACACAATGTTCATCCTAAGGAAATTATTTATTTTCTTCAATAGCTTTTATACTCTATTGTATTACACCGGATACCCATATAATTTTGAAAAGATATAGTTATCATCAATGAAACATATCCTAATCTGAAGTTGATCAAAATTCCAGTAGTTGGCAAAAACTCTAATACCATACTAACATCTGAGCAATTAAGATGTCTCACTAAACAGATGCAATCAGTAATAGTGAATTCTTTGCCATCAACTATGGTAGTAATTTCTTGTTCTTCATTATCAACTGTTCTGACAGTAGCAAGTCTCCAAACTTATCTGCTGAAGAGAAACATAGAAATTGTAGTGTTTTCTTAGTAAGAGCGATACCATATATAACTATCAATGAGAAAATCCTCCACTCCCAGTGTTTCTTTAGTATAAGCAACCAAGTTGTGTTTGACGCAGAATTCCCTTAATTCATCATTAGTGAATGACATAGAATACGGTTTTGGTGAATGTTCGTTAATGAAGTTATGGAGTTTGGCAAGTTAATTGAGATTTTATAGAAAAGCGCTTAAGGTGTTTTGGATTGGACCGACTGAATAAAATGATTTCTTTGATCTTGAAGAAAGCTTAAAACGTGAGAAAGGAAAGATCAAGAGTTAACCAAATTATAGACCCCTATAAACGTAAATACTAGTGCAGAAATATCTCAACGGCTATTTTAATGTGCCAAAATCTGTTATGCCCAAACAGTACTAATGTAGCCTAAACAGTACCAAGTTTAGCTAACCAGTACTAAGTAATGCCCATTAGTACTAAGTTTAGACTAACAGTACTAAATAATGCTTAGCAATACTAAGTTTAGCCTAGCAGTATTAACTTTTGAGGCACCATTCCGTTCCAAAAGGCATTTCCATCATTAATGTTGATTCCCACAATAAAAAGTGGGAGAAAAAAAAGGGGGGGGGGGGGGGGGGGGGGGGAAATAAAAAACAAGCACCTTTCTGTTTTTAAGCTCACTAGATCTCTTAATTCTTCTTTTTCTCCACTGAAATATCTGTCTAATTTTTTATTTCATAAATCTGTCTATTCTTTTGAGCTCACACTTTCTCTCTGTCTGTTTTTGCTTTCTCTTAATTCTTTTAAGCTTAATTTTTCTCTTTGTCTGTTTTTTGCTTTCTCTCAAATCTTTTAAGCTTACTTTTTCTCTGTTTGTTTTTATTTTCTCTCAATGCTCACAGTATTAATTATAACAGCAGTATAAAGTATACTTACCAGTAGTAAGGTAGGCCAACAGTACTAACTTGAATTTCATCATTAGCTGCCATTTCATTCCATTTTAAGCATCATTTGTGCATAGTTTGCTGTATATTAATACAATTAACCTCCCCTCAATCAATACTTCAGGGGTTAAGAATTCCAATACTTGCAATCAGATATTGAAATATTCTAACATTAAAAGCTTTTGTGAGTAAATCAACAACATTGATCTGCGTGAATATTAATCATTTGAATATCTTATCTCAGTGAATCACTGATGAAGTTTTGTCTAATCTCAATGTGCATAACATTGAGAGAAATACTGGATTCATAACTATGCAGATGTGCGCTTTCATTGTTGTCACAAGTGGGAATCTTGTATATTCAAGAAATTATATCCCATAATCTAAGCATTTGGTTTTGAATCTTAGAGTACTTGTCCACATCAACTAGCAGTAGCTACATACTCTGCTTCAGTACTAGAGTTGGCAACTATGGTTTGCTTCTTGCATTGCCATGAAATCAATCTTCTTCCAAGAAATTGACAACCACATGTTGTAGATTTCCTGTCTAAACTAGCACCAGCATAGTCACTATCAGTATAAGCTTCCAAGTCAAATGGTGAGTCCTTAGGATACCAAAGGCCCAATTTAGGTAGACATTCAAGTATTATTAAAGATTCTTTTCCACAACATTAAGATTGAAACTATAAGGAGTGACTTTAAATCCAGCTACAAGCACATACAACAAACATTATATCAGGCCTAGAAGAAGTTAGATACATCAATGATCCAATCATTGATCTATAATAAGTGAACATTCAACATCTTCACTTCTGCAACTTTAAGCAATAGCTTATTATATTTTTTTTTTTTTGAAAAAGTCCATGGGTGTACTTGCATCCTTCACAATTGAAAAACCGAACTTCTTCAAGATTTTTAATCCACAAACTTGTCAACACTTTTTGTGATCAATTTTTCATGAAGTCTTAAGAAGAAAGTGAGTTCACCCATAGAACTCATTTGGAATTTCTTGTGCATCAACTTCTCAAAATCAATGCATAACTCCTTCTTAGTAGATCCAAAAATGATGTCATCAACATATACTTAAACTAGTAGAATATCACTTTTGATTCTTTTAATAAACAAAGTCTTATCAATTTGACCTCTCTGAAATCCATTGTCCAATAAATAGGTAGATAGAGTCTCATACCAGGCTCTAGGAGCTTGATGTAGACCATATAAGCCTATACTACTTTGTAAACTTATTTCCATGAAACTCTGGATCTTCAAATCCTAGAGGTTGACAGACATAAACTTCTTCTTTAATTTTGCCATACAGAAATGCACTCTTCACATCCATTTGGTACACAACAAATCTTTGAATGAGGCATAGGCTAAGAATAGCCTAATTGCTTCAATCTTAGCAACTGGAGCAAAAAAACCTCATTATAATCTAACCCTTCTACATTGAGTGTAACCATGTGCAACCATATTTGCCTTGTTTCTAATCACAATACCTCTTTCATCTTTCTTGTTTTTGTACACCCATTCTGTTCCAATGACCCTCTTGCTATAAGGTAAATCCACCAATGTCCAAACTTGTTGTAATTTGAATTATAAAAGATCTTCTTGCATAGCTTCTATCCAGCTTGGATCTTTTAATGCTTTGATTACCTTCTTGGGCTCTTCCTGAGATAGGAAACAAGCAAATAGACAAGTATGAAGGTCTTTTAGGAGTTTTATTATTATGTCATTCTCCTTGTTTTACACCAGACGCACATCACCAAGCACATGAACAAGTGAATGATCATTATGGATTCTTGTATTTGGATTAGTAGTAACTGATATAATGGTAGGAAATATTCCTAAATCTTACTGAATGATTCACAACAAAGAATTCATCATATGTGGATTCAAGTTGAGCAGTAGGAACTGTTGGACTAACAGTATTAATATTTAGACTACCAGTATTAATATTGGCAGTATTAATATTTGGCCCAGCAGTATTAACATCTAGAGAACTGTCTTTAGGCTTCTCTTGATCATCAATTCCACTTTCATCATCATTCTTTCCAGCATCATTAGAAGGTTATGGTTCATCGTTGCTAGCATCCTTTGAAGAAGAATAAAATAGTGAACCATCTTTCCTCATAGTAGGGCATTAAGATGTATCTAGGCTAGATTCCTGGCTCCTTGCTAGAATGACCCTGCAGCCAATACTTTCTTTGTACCTAAAAATCATTAGAGTATTGTACCTGCAACAGCTGACACAGTAATTCATTACATTTTTTAGAAAACAATCATATCAAACATCCCACTTTGGTATCTATCACTGTAATAAAAGGCTTATCCTCCAAGAACCTAACATGCAATTTTTCTTCCTACTTTCTAGTTTCTAAATATGGTGCACTTCCGAAAAAGCTTACTATTCAATGAGTATCCACCAAAGAATCTATCATTAGACTTTCCATCAAACTTGTCTAAATGATCTAAGGTATTAAGAATGGTAACATGGACACCAAATGGTTCAAGAAGCTAGAGAAGGTGTTCTACCTCTAAAGAGTTCATAAGGGGTCTTGTTATGAGGCATGACTACTAATACCCTATTCTGCACATAGCAACAGTAATAACCACCTTCAGCCCAAAATTTAGTGGTAACTTAGAGTCCCGCTAAACATGGGTTCTAGGCAACCCCCCCCCCTCCAATAGTGTCCTAACACCTTCTCTCAGCAGCACCATTTGCAGAGGAAGTTTTCTAGCTAACTAAATTCCCACTGTAATGCCTTCTTTTGTACAAAACATACACTCATACTCTATTTTTTGAACTCTGTTCCATTGTCACATATTATATCTTTACTTACTAACAAGCTAGATTTTTTATATAGTTATAATACTCCTTAAGAATGCCACTAAGTTTCATCTTAAATGCCTAAAAAGAAAACCCAAGACATCTGCTATAATCATCAAGTGTACAACTAGACAATATTATTCTTATTCATTATACTTCTCACGATAGAGTTGACAAACAAGTCCACAAGAACATGGAAAAGCTGAGTACTAAGTTCTGAATATTGGACTTACTGGAGGCTTTGTGTTGTTTTTCCCTTAGGCAACAACACAAGTTTGGTCATTTTCAAAATGTTTTATAAGTAAACCTTTCACAAGGTTATCCTTAACAAGTTTATTAATAGTTTTAAAATTTACATGACCTAGCCTCCTATTCAAGCATATGATTTCATAAAGTAGTGACCTTTGCAACAAGACACTTTAAACTCTCTTTAGGAACAATATTTTTCATATCAACACTGTACATATTGTTCTTTCAAGGAACTTTTAAGTAAACCTGACTTCATCAGCTAACTTAAAGTCCAAGGACAGAACAAAACATCTAGTGTCAGTAAAAAGGAACACCGTTCTTTTTGTCACACATATGTGAAACACTAAAAAGGTTAAACTGTAGCTCCTTGACAAAGTACACATCTTCAAAATCAAGTTTACCAATTTTAAGAGTTCCTGTACCAGTAATTCTTCCTCCTTTGGCTCCTCTCCCAAAGGTAACATATCCTCCATCAAATTCTTTGAAGTCTGAGAGATAGGACATGTTGCCTGTCATGTGCCCTGAGCATCTACTGTCAACATAGCCTTGATTTTCTTTTTGTGGATGACCCTGCACATAAAAATAAAGAAATTAGTTTCCTTTGGGGGCCCAAGCCATCACTGACTTGGATCTGCCTCATGCATCAACATAATTATGTCTCTTGAAAGTAATTGATGCACTGTTAAGTTTGGTAGGTATCCAAACCCAACATGTTGAGGCCTTAACAGCATTAACCTGATTTGCCCTGATGGCATTAACTACTGCTATATTTGGCCTAGCAGTATTAACTACTTTTGGCCTAGCAGTATAAAAGTTTCCCTTAGCAGTGTTAACTTTTTGACTAAAATTTTTGTTAGTTAATGTTGTTCTCATTTGATAGGGTCTCTTTACAGTTGATTGTGCTGATTTAGAAAAATATGACATTGGTCTAGCACTATAAACTGTAGTTTTGGGATGAGCAGTATTAAAATCTTGCAGAAAAGTGGTCTAGGCCAGTTTATCATTAAAACAGCTCTTGAAACTATGTTTCTTTGAGCACTTGGGTGAGCCTTTTGAGCAGAATAATTGTAATTCATCCTTGTATAACTATTCCTAGATACCATCCTTTCCCTTTGATGGTAATTGCAGTTAGCCTGCACATGGTCAAAACTTCCACAGACAAAACAAGCTTTATTATACATCACAAAGTCACTTCCTAGTTGTTAGGACTTCTGATTATTCCAGTTTCTTTGATTTCCCCTAGGAGTTTGTGACATGTACATTTCAGCATACTTAACTGGTTTCCTAACTGGTTTTTCTTGTTGTTGAGGTCTAACAAAATTTATCTTAGGAATAGTAGGAAAAACAGTTTTCTTCTCTAACTTATCATTTGACACTAACTCCTCAACCAATGAGGCATCAGGAGATCCCCTAACTTCATTAGAAATATCTTCACAAACACTCTTACTAGACTTAGGTCCATAGCCTTTAAACTTAGGCTGTTGGAACTCCTCTAGACTAGAGTAGGACAAATCAAGGGTTGGGGGTGAAAATAACCTTGTAGGAGGAGGTGAAACAACATTATAGCTTACAAACCCTAACCCTTTCTACTTTTATCAGGTATCTGACTCCCTATTAATTTGTCTAGGCTCTTAGAAGCATTATCAAATTTTTTAATCTTAAGTTGATTGCTTTCTTTTTCATGCTTAAGCTTTTCTAACTCACTTTTTAAGCACACTAATTTTTGAGTCTTTATATGAGATATCTCTTTTATTAACAGTCAATTTGCTCACAAAATAAACCTTATTCTTTTTAAAAATGACAAGTTGTTTCTTCCTACAGATGTAACCCTCTTAATAAGTTCCTAGATTGAACTCAGATTTGTTAAACTCTATTCTTAAATCATCAAGTTGAGTTTTAAGAGTTTCAAAGCTTTTTAGACAGGTTTTTGAACAAGTTTTATCATTATGTACCTCAGAGTCTGAAAAAGCCATAAGAGCCATGTTTGTAGGGACTTCTTCATCTGCCATAAAGCTCCAGTCAAAACCAGCTCCATCAATAGCCAACATGGCTTTGGAAGAAATTTCTTCCACATTTATAGTCCTTCTAGAGCTGTCTTGATTCCTGCTCCTGTTATCTTATCATAGTCCTCTGGCATCCCTTGCAAAGTGTACGCAACTTGTGACAGTTTGAAAACACATCACCTTTGACTTGTCATATCTAGCTGTGTCACTCCCATTGATAGTAATCTTTCTACCAGTTTTCTGGAAAAACTTTCTTGTCCTCATGCTCAGCAATGCTAACTGCCACTTCAAATCCATCTCTTCTAAGTCATCTTCATGGATTTGTTCAAGGTCCTCATGTACAAGTTGAGACCCGTTTGGTTGACTGGCCAAAAATGCATAAACAGTGTCATCACTTAAGTTAGCAGTACTAACTTGAGTACTAGCAGTGCTAACTTGAGTATTAGCAGTACTAACTCCATAAGCAGTATTAACTTCATTAGTACTGCTAGTAGATGACATAAAAGCCAAGTTCTGAGAACTTGAGCTTGAGCTTGAGCTTGCAGTTCCTTTAACCTCTTGTTCAACAATCTTGAAATTGTTGTAGAGATCATCAAAGCTCATTGTGTCTAGATCAGGTTTATTCCTCCAGACCACAACATGAGTATTCCACTCAGAAGGCAGACTTCTTAAAAATTTCAAATTAAGATCTTCTTGTGAAATATTTTCACCAAGGATAGCCAACTGACTTACAATCTTCTAAAGCCTGTTAAAAATAGAATCAAGAGACTCTGTGCTTAGAGCACTAAAGTTCTCATACATTTGCTTCAGAAGAGTCTTCTGAGTCTTCTTTGTGGCATCATTACCACCAAATCTTGTTTGTATAACAACAAACAAAGTCTTGGCATCCTTGTACTGATTAAATGTCAGTAGATGTTCATTTGGAAGTGCCATTAGTAACATACTTCTTGCCTTCACATCATTCTTCTTTTGAGTCTTTTCATCAGCAGTTACATGACCCGGTATTAATGTAGTTGAGGAACTATCAGCATTTGTTGTTGTTTGAGCTGCTGGTTTGATTGAGTTTCCATTCTCTATGACATCCCATAGAGCATAGTCTTGTACTTGAAAGTATTGCTCAATCCTTAGTTTCCACATATCATATTCACCCTGTTTGAGAAGGGGCAACTTTGCAGTAGTATTGGTTTGGGCAGTTTCTAGATCCATCTCTTCCTTGTGAGTAAAGAGATCTTCTTGTTAGTTTCTTCTAGATCAAAGTTTCAGAACACAAGCTCTGATACCATTTGTTGATCCCAAACTATGATTGATTCTTTAGCTTGTAAAGGTTAAGTTACCTTGGATAATTAGACAAAGATGTAACAAAAAGCTTCAATATTATTAAGATCAATAATACGAGTACTCTGTCTAGTACTAGGGTTTACAACCATGAAGCTATGCATGCAACTCTATGAAATCACATCTAACATCATAACCTAGGATCTCCTTTTATACACCAAGGAGTCCTTTACAAGATAACTATCAATCTTCTATAATTCTAATCTTATATGCATATCTTTCTAACTAAATAGAATATACACAGAATAAGTCAATACATATCTCTTCACACGTCTTTATCTCTTGAGCAGTCTTAAGTCTTCATGCAGCAGTCTTAACTCCTTTAGCAGTGTTAAGTTAGTACTGGCAATACTAACTTTCTTCTAGCAGTACTCTAGTTAGTACTGGCAGTTGTAATCTTGAGCAGTACTAAGTCTTTAGCTTGGCAGTACTAAGTGTATGAGTTTAATTCCCAACAAGGTAGTTAGGGTTTTATAAATGTAAAACCTAACGTAGTTTTTATCAAAGGAAATTACGCATCAAGTTTTTGGCGCAGCTGCCGGGGAACGATTTTTATAGTTTTTGATTGTTTGATTGATATATGTATGTTTTTGTGTGCTTGGCCTTCTATTCTTCTCTTATTTTTTGTATGCTTGCTTGTGAAATTAATAAATAAAAATGCGTCTCAGACTTGGGTATGGTTTGAATTGGTAGTGCTTGTTACGGCGTATTTAGGTATGAGACACCAAAAATAATTTAGGCATTGCTTGAACCTTTAAAATTTTATTCCTGAGTCAAGTGTGTGTCAATTATATGTGCTCCTCTTTTTGCTTAGTTTTATTACACATTTAATGCACAAGGTTGGTTAGTGTGCATGATGATTATGAACAGGTTGAGGAGATGACATGAAGATTGGACATGTGTGAAGATGTCCAAGTAAGCCTGTGAGGGAGGCTTGAGTCTAACTTAAAGACTCGTTTCAAAAGAAAAGTGATTTTCGGGAGACAACCCGACCTATCCTTTTAGTTTAGTTCATTTCTTTTCTGTATGTAGTTGGGTTTGCATATTTTTACTTGGTTTTACAGGTTCTCACTGCAAGGGATGGAATTCAACGTCTCCCTAACGTTATGCCGTAATTAGATCTAATAAATTTTCAAAAATTGGCAACCACATAATTACGGCGTAACACATCCCATGGGTTACGCCGTAATCCCTTCTTGCAAATCATTAAAATGTTTGAAACTTTACAAAACTGTGTATATTGGTAAATGAACTTTGTGGTTATGTTCGCTGGAAACCCTCACGAGACTTCACTCGTCCACTTGGGCCACCAAGTGGTTTAAAAGGCTTGTTGCATACGCTTAATGCAACCGTGATTCCTACAAAAGTGAGTTAGGTTTATTTTGTATAGTTTTTTATATTTTGTGCTATGGTGCTTTTTATCCTGGTTTATGCTTTTGGGTATTAGTCCTTCTTGCAGCTATACAGGTAATGCACATGATGAGGTGCTAGGATGCTAATCAAGCTGCAAGGAAGCATCCCGAACCAGTCTAGTTGGATGCTTCATAAGATGATGAAGTTTCATGTGATAGTGGATGTTGCTCGAAGAAGCGGACTTAGAGCGTGGCTTAGAGCATGCTGTCTCTTCATCATACCGAGCAAATCCAGGGGAGTAATCCATTCCATTTCTAACCGTTCCTATTTTAATTTTATATACTTATGTTTGACTCAATTGGGGGAAGGGATTATAAATAAACACCCGTTTGATTATACTTGCCTTTATTTTTCTAGTTTTTTCTGAAAATGTTTCATTACTAAAATTTTGACATATTTTTCATTACTTAACTAGTTAAAACTTTACTGAACACACCTACCTTAAAATTCAATTGTGTGGGGATAAGCCTTTCCATTTTCCATTTATACATAAATTTAATAAAATGAGTGTGCCAGTGGCTGTAGTAGACTTTAGAACTTGGCCTGGTATATCTTTTCGAGACCACCATAATGAGCATTGCACCTAGTGTAATTAGTGTAGCTGTGATAAAAGGCAAATTTTAGGATTAACCCTAAAAAGCCTATATATGTTTTGTGTATATTGACTTCTCACATTAATTAGGCAAATTTTAAGATTAACCCCAAAAAGTCGAGGAGTTGCTGGTTTATTTTGGTTTCACTAGTAAAAGTCGCAGGTTAGGATATAGGGTTTTGAATAAAGACGGATATTAAAGACAATTGATGTCAAGTGGGGGGATACTCATGTATATATGTGTCTGTAATTTCTGTTTCATTGTATCCTTGTCTTGCATAAAAAAATTATAATAAATCAGCTTATATGTCGTATTGTGGTAGTGTTTCCGCCTTGTCCAGCTAGCGATGATTTCGTCTTTATAAATGGGTAGTTCTTATAAACCCGTGACATTTCTATCTCTCCTTTCTATTATAAGTCTATATGTACAATGAGGGAATTGTACATCTCAAGTGGGGGGAAGGGAGATAGAAATGAGGTATTTGGTGAGATTATGTGCTAATTTGGCCTAAATTTTTTAAATTTTTTAGCACATAATTTTTATTCATTGATGATGAAGGCCGAGTTAATGCGTCTTTTTTGCCTAGTTTATGGAGAGTATGAGGCATTACACTACATTTCATACGCATTAACTCGTGTATTATGAAGACACCTTGGCTCTTGACCCTCGTTTTTGCCTTATGGGATTTGAATGCGACCAGTGACGGTGAGATTGTAGACTTAGGAAACTATTTGTTTTGTGTTTTTATTTAACACCAATTAAATGTGCACCCATGCCTAATCCCTAACCTTTGGTTTTACTCGAATGAGGGAATTGAATGCAATCATGTATATCTATTCCATCGTTATGGATCTGTATATATGATTTGCCGCCCTTGTTGGTGTAACGCTTTTGATGAAAGATTAGAAGATCCATACCCTATATCATTCTCTAACCCTTGGTTTTACTCTAATGAGGGAATTGAATGCAATCATGTATGTCTATTCCATCGTTATGGATGTGTATATATGATTTGTTGCCCTTGTTGGGGTAACGATTTTGGTTAAAATTGTATTAAAAGAATGATTTACCCCATAAGCCTTTGTGTTGTGTCAACCCATTTGCCTTTTTGAACATTTGCATCTAGACTCTAGTGGTGGAGATTAATATCCTTGCCAAGCTTATGATAGAATACTCGCCATGACTGAGCAGTTGAGTGATCACCAAAAAAGAACCACATAGATTAGTGAGAGTATGAGTGTGATTTATTTTTCCTTTTCGTGAGGTGCTCGGTTTAGAATTTTCTAGCATAAGTGATTTTTAAATCCATATCTTCTTTAATAGCCTCAGAGATATCTTTTTGAGAATTATTTAAAAGGTTCTACTTGAGGGCAAGTAGAAGTCAAGTGGGGGGATATTTGATAACATCAAATATTTAATACTTTTATATATTAAATTACCGCGTTTGTTGCCTTGTTTTATATTATTTTTATAAGAATCTGTACTTAATTCATTTATATTCCAGGTTCAGGCATTGGAACAGAAAAGATGCGAAAAATGGCAATATTCAACAATTCCGCATTATGAAGGGATTACGGGGTAATTGGCACAATGGATTATGCCGTAATTTATTAATATACCAAGAAGAGATATGCTGACGAAGAGTTACGGCGTAACTGTCCCGTAGGAGTTACGCCGTAATTAAATCATTGAAGAAGATATATATGCTGACTAAGGGTTACGACGTACCTATTCCGCAGTAATTACGCTGTAATCAATATTAATACTAAAAGATGGAATGCTGTGTTAGAAGAATTACGGCGTAACCAGGTCGATGCGGTTACGCCGTAATGATTACTCAGCACAGGGATTATATGTGCACAAATCTCATGAATTTTTAAGAATTAATTAAAGACTACATGGAAGACGAGGGGCCAAAGTCGTACATGGATGAAACTTAACATTTACTATATATATGATATCAATTGATATCATATTGAATTCGTCCCTGGTGGTGATAGCCGACAGAAAGAAAAGAAGAATAAGGTCTGTTCGCAGCCTGGTATAGGTCAACCCTTCGGGGTTTGCCATGGCATTCGACTAGGGGACCGAGAGCACTAATTTAACATAGTTTGTAATTATACTTCAATTTTCTATGGTAAATTTAATTCAATTATTTTAACTTATTAGGTTTATCAATATGATTATTGATGATATGATTATTTGTTATGCTTTATTATTTGTTCATTCACATTTAATTAATTAATTATCTTTTTGATCATTAATTTATGATCTTATTGTTTTAAGTGCACCTTTATTAATTTATGTAGTATGTTTTGAAATCTTTGAACTCGCTGCTAGGTCTTGATATGAGGTTGAGTGTGTACGAGGTTTGAGTGATCTACTTAACCTTTGTGCACACGATTGATTATAGGATGACCAACACTTAGAGTTGTTCGACCTATACCCATGAGGCGAGCCCTTAGCAATAAATTCTTGGTTAGGAGTGCGAGCTAATAGGAGACCACCTGTTAGATAAAGTGTATCTCATAATTAAAAGGAACCCTTAATGACTGTAAACTGAGAATAGGTTAATTCTCCTTGCGAGTCCATTCCACTCAGTACACATAGGTTAGGTACAACTATAAAACTGGACCTAACGAATTTGGACCCCTTCTAAGGTTGTAACTAGACATTGCACATAAGATCATTAAATACGATTATCCTTTCTGGTTGTTTGTCACTATACCAATTCCATTTTTGATAGTAAGGCTTACCACCCAAGCATCATATAATAATCTCAAAAACTTCAAACTTCTTTCTTTAATGCTTTCTTAGGTAAAAAATAATTTCAATTAGACAATTAGAGACACAAACTGTTCTTTGGATCGACACTCGTACTTACCAATCACTACACTATACACGATAGGGTACACTGCTCTTTAGTGCGTAAGAATAGTTGAGGTAGTTAGGGTTTTATAAATGTAAAACCTGACGTAGTTTTTATCAAAGGAAATTACGCATCACTTGCGAAGACGTCTAGGGAAACGTGACTGTGTAGAAAGGATACCATCGGTAACAGTCTTCATACTACCTTACCCATATGTGGTATCACCTTTTAAGTGTTTTAATGCATGTAATGTACTCTTAGGGGCCTTGTAATAGGCCTTTATCTATTTACTTTGTGCGTTGCCTTAACAAATAATAATGACGGCGGGTTCAATGAAATTCATTATAATTAGGAAATACTTACACATCGCATCACAAGGGTGACGGGCAACAGAATTAGGAGAAGCAAACTAAGGATTATTGCATGATTAACTAATTCACATTTTTTCCTATACGACGTTTCCACACATTGTTGCGTAGTTTAGATTTAATTTTAGTTATTTTGTTTAAGTAGTTTAAAACCAAAACCCCCTTCAAAACTAAGATTTTACCTGCTTTTTTAAAAATATAAAAACACAAAAATAATCTTCTTTCAATCCTTAGACGTTATTTACATCTAGTTCGAACCTTCCTAACCTATTCCCTTAGAGAACGATAACAACCCCCGAGTCTTGCCTATACTACACTACAACGGTTAAGTACTCTGCATAGGGAGTTGTAAAACCTAGTGTGTTACAATGACCACATCAAGTTTTTGGCGCAGTTGCGTGGGGAATAGTTAGGTTTTGAATTCTATTTAGCTTAGGTCTACTCACTAGATTCCTATCAAGTGAGAATTTAATTTTTTGTCAATTAGCTTTCTCATACTCTATCTTTTCTTTGTTCCCTTTGTTTTGTAAAACTCTTTTTCGTTAACTACCATGGGAGACGAAAATCCTATCTGTACCTTAGGAGATTATAATAGACCTAGCCATGAGGGCTATCAAAACACCATTGAGCTCCTTGATGGGAACAATGTGGTGCCTCTGCGATCCGACACCATCCGGTTGGTGCAAAACGGATGCTCATTCCATGAACTTCGGTTTGAGGATCCAAATCAACATCTTAAGGATTTACTAAAACTTGTGGACTCACTTGACCTTGATGTTGCAAATAGGGAAAGGACGCGCCTGCGTTTATTTCAATTTTCCCTTCACGATCAAGCTAGCAATTGGATTGAATGTCTTCCTGCAGGATCCATCTCAACTAGGGAGGATCTTACTACCCATTTCCTTACTCAATTCTTTCCATCGGGAAGGACTTCTATACTTTGAAATGACATCTTGATGTTCCAAAAACATCAAGGTGAATCTCTCCCCGAAGCATGGACTCGTTTCAAGGACTTACTCCAAAAAGTCCCTCATCATGGTATCGATCTTTGGCTCAAAGTCCAAATCTTTTATGACCATGTCAATCTCGCCATAAGGCGAACCATCGATCAATCGGCCGGTAGAAAGCTATGTGGCAAGAACACCGAAGAATCCTGGGCACTATTAGAGGACCTCACCCTTATGACAACGAATGTTGAAATGACCCAAGGGACTTCGCTAAACTGGTCAAGGGAATCTCATTGCCCCAAGATGTCCCGAGTACATCTAACCGTCGTCTCATTGAGCTCAAAAATCAAGTCCAATGCTTGATGGAAGCTCACCTCTCTCCTAAATCACATGTTCAAGTGAACAAGATCACTTCTTCATGCGAGATTTGTAGTGGTCCCCATGACACTCAATATTGCATGGAAAATCCCGAGCAAGCTTTTGTTGATTATGCATCCTCGCATACCGACAAAGCGGGAGGCAAGCGGTTCACTTTCAAACCCAAGCAAAATAATATTGGTGACACCTATAATCCATCATGGAAAAGTCACCTAAACCTTAGGTGGAGGCAACCTCAAAATTCTCAAAACAAGATTTCAAACCTACCTAATCATTTTCAACCCAACGGTTTGTTCTCGAACCGCCCCTTCAACAACAACCCTCAAAATTTTAATAATCAATCAAATCTCAAAGGGTTGGTGTCTAATTTTATGGCATCTCAAGACGCTAGATTGTCTAAGTTTGAAGCCGATTTCAAACAACAACAAAGCGAGGTGACTAATAAAATTCGACACATTCTTGAAGACCATCAATGATCGAATGACGGGAGCACTCCCAAGTGATACAGATAAGAACCCAAAACTGAATGTTAACTCCACCCCTTCAGTTTTGTCTGCTCGTTCTTACCCAATGGAAGACCCCCAAAGCTCATCCCATCCCCTCAATTTGATCACTGCAATTAAAAGTTATTCCAAACAAACAAATGATTTTCAAAAAAACCAACCAAAAAATAAAACATTAATGGTGAATGAAATTGGAACACCGAAACTAAAAGAACCCTAACAAACTTTAGAAGATGAATCAAAGATATTCATCTCCACTTACCGGTTCTTGAAGTTCTAGCTCATGCTCCAATGTACAATGCAATTCTTGATAAATATGTGGAGAGTTTAGAGCTAGGAAAAAATGGGTCCGCGTTCATTCAAGGTGAAATGCCTAAGAAAATGAAGGATCCCGGACTATTCACTCTGGCTTGTAGACTAGGGGACTCCAAGCCTTTTGATACCTTAGCCGATTTAGGGTCTTGTGTGTATTTAATCCCATTATATTTCTTCAAAAAGCTTAAAATTAGACTAGTAGAAGAGACCGATCATGTTTTTAGGTTAGCAGATGGAACTAAGTCTTATCCCGTAGGAATTGTCAAAAATGTAGAAGTCCACATAGGAAGGTTAAAACTCTTAGAAGACTTCTATGTTATAGACATGGAAAAAGACCTCGCAACCCCCTTACTTGTAGGAAAAGGATTCTTAGCGACTGTTAGTGCCGTGATAGACTGTAGAAAAGCCAAAATAGCAATAGGATAAGGAGTTACTAGGTCAATATTTGGAGTAAAAGAAATCAACCTAGATGATGAAGAGATACCTTGTTGGACTACCCTAGGTAAAAGAGAATCTTATGAACCACGACCTAGTACGAATGGTATAGGTGCCCGACCCCCTTTTATGTTAAGAAAGACTTTCTGGAACATCATTTTCCCTAGGAATGGAAAATTGCTAGAGATGTCGTACTTAACCCAGTTAAGGACGTCCTAGTATTTAGAATGATTGTAGAATTATTAGGAGCTATACCTATCAATCTTAAAGGAAATACGTGGGAGTCAAAAGAGTTGATAAAGAAGATGATAGATTGGAATAGGCCACCAAAAGAAGGAGATGGTGCGTGACACATTAGGATTGAATTGAATGACCCTGACGGAGAAAAATTCAAAAAGACCCTTCAATCAATTCCCACCACTAAGAAATTGTCCGAGAAAGAGAATCCAAGCGAGATCATCGACTTGGATCACCTTCATGATTTCTAGGAGTGTGACTTCGAGTCTAGATACAAGACTCGTTAAATAAACAAAAGCGCTTTTTGGGAGGCAACCCAATCTTTTATTTTCATGCATTTTAGGAGTGTCATGTGTGTTTTAATTCTTTATCATTTGTTTTTATATGTTTGAATTATGTGATCATGCTTTGTTTTGTCTTTAACTTCGTCTTAAGTACAATCAAAGGTTCTTAGCCTCAAATTATTGAGTCGAACAAGGAAGCTCGATCACTCAACGAGAAAGATTCGGTCTTTATTTAATATATGTTGTAATAGGCTAGAAATGGGAAAAGGGCTCGTAACTTAATCTAATCTTGTATGTGTATCGGGCTTAAGCCCAAGTCAATCCCGAGCCCATCCCACCTAGGAAAGTCCACGGCTCACTAGGGTATATAAACCCTTTTCTACCAAGGAAAAGGGCATTGGTTCTCATTTGTAACACACACACTTTAATGAAATCAACCATCCTTTCATCTTCTTTCTTACTTTCTCTCCCTAAACTTCTCTCTACCCTTCTTCCTTTTCTCTTATCTTATTTTCTAGTGTTCAACAATGGTGAAGTGAAGTGATTGTTTGGTTCTAAAAACTGGTATCAATCGCCACGGGTGGGTTTAGTGGTTAAGGTTGTCGTGTTATTGTGAGCTTATTGATTCATCTAAACGGTTTTCTTTTCCTATTGTCTAAAAACTCATTCGCTATGTTTTGTTTAAAAGTTTAGTTACGTTTTGTCTATAACATTTGTCGTTTAGGTATAAACTATTTTCTTTTCGTTTAGGTATAGAATTTTGCTATCTAAATTTCTAACACGTCGTCTTCTTATTGTTGTTAGATCTTCAAGCTTATAAAACCTTCCTCTTTCATCGTTTCTATTTTCGTTTTTCATTCATTTTCGTGGCTTATTATTACTACAAAGAGCTTAATATTCGTGGCTTATTCTCTGTTAAAAGTGCTTATTTACATGATTATCTTCGAGTGTGTTTGAGCTTCTTGGTTGGCTCATCTTTGTGGTCCACGTTTTGGGTATCAAGACAAAGAAAAGGACGTCGTACATTTTTGGTTGTTTGTGGAGGCGAATAAATCAGTTTTGGAGGCGAATTAAGAATTTGTTTGTGAGGCGAATTAATCCTTTATGTGTCAAGGCGAATTAATCTTCTATGTGCAAGGCGAATAAAGCTTTTTCAGTTAAAGGCGAATTAATCTTATAAGTGCAAGGCGAATAAAGTGTTTTTAGTAGAAGGCGATTAGAACTTCATGTAGAAGGCGATTAAAGACAACAGTATAGAAGGCGATTTAAGACAGTTTTGAGAGACGATTAAATACATCTTTTGAAGGCGAGTTATTTTGTTTGGAAGGTGAACTAATACATCAACACAAGGTGAACTAATCCTAAATAACTAAGACAATCTAAACATCTAAGTTAAGGCAAATTAAACTCGTTTCGAGTCGTTTCGGTTTTTTCAGTTTCGTGTTTCGGTTAATTACGAGTCTTCTAACTAATATCATTACGATCGCAGTCCTTTATAGATCATCGTAGTGTATTTACTTTTGGCTGACGATAACCGTACAAGTTCACGAGTCAAATTAATCATTCATTGCATTTTTCTATTTTCAAACGAAAGAGATAAAGAATCAGGAGGGAAAAATGTTTAATTATTAATCTAAATTCGAAATTGTTAACTTAAGTCCCTGGATTTCAAGATAATTCGCCATTCGTCCTTTGTTTGTGTATCAACCCTCAATGTTGAACCAAGTTTGCACTGTTAGTCCTTAGCTCTTATAATTCAACCATTAGTCCTCCAAAGTGAACCGTTATTGTACCATTAGTCCTTCCAACTTCAATTAACAACCGTTAAGCATTAAACTTGGATTTCAATTGCACCTTTAGTCCTTGTTTTTGCTTTAATCAACCGTTAATCATTTTAAGTTGAAAGTGTGGTAACAGTTCATCGTTTTAAGCTCATTAATCGTAAACAAAAGCTCAAGTACTTCGATTACAACAACGATTTCAACAACAATTAACTATTGTTTCATGATTTCTTCTTGATTTTGTAAAATCCTGAGAAAGTTTCAATTCTTTTCTCAGTTTAAATCAAACACTTGTAAAATCCCGTAAACGTTAATTGATTTCAATCCACAACAACAATCACTTTACCTACTTAAGATCCTACAAGTCATTTTCACTTCACAATTCATGTTACAATGGAAACGAAAGATACTTTATCTTCGTGTTCGGATTTAGATGAACAAGAGATACAACAACTACAAAAGCAAGCAAAGATTTTGAAAGAGAACTCCCTGAACAAATTCAATGCACTTAAAACAACCACTCAATGTCTCGAAAGGCAGACTTTCACTAACTGTCTATTGTTTCAATGCATATTTTCACACCTCTTTCATACTGATGTCAGAACTTTGAAGTATGAGTTATCTCAAAACATGAATAACTCAGAAAAGCAACTCAACAATGAAATACTTCACGAGAAGGATTTCAAGTCTGCTCTAACTGTGATGAAAGTGCAATTTGACAAGTTCATACATTTAGAGATGCTCAAGTCTTCCAATTATGATTCTAATGCTCAAGAAGCAAGGCAAGACTTCAAAGACTACACTCAAATGGAAGCCCAATCCTTCAAAGACTTGATAATCCAACACATGGAATCCTTTGAGCAATGTATTGTTGAAAGAGCACGTCATGAACAAGAGATACAAAATAAGTTGAAAAGCTTGAATAAAAGAAAGTTGCAGATTCAAGAGTGCATGGTTCAAAAGGTTAAAGCAACGGATGCTAGATTGGGAGAAAAAGACTGTAGTGGGATTGTATCAGACAAAGGGAATGATCAAGGTTTAGAGAATCAAAGTAACACATCTGGAGATGAAAGCAGCAGGTCAAGGAACGAATGCAATGACAAAAGCACTTCTGGGGATGATACAGACATTAGACCTTCCTATGACACATAACCAATGGTTGGGGTACCATATACTGCTGAATATAATGTGTTTGCTGTTGATACACAACATTCTGAGCAACCTGAATCCATTAATAACACATGTGTAGTGGAAAAGGTTAATAGTAATGTCATTCCTAATTCACCAGATATGTGTGATAGATATTCAGACTAACCAAAATGCTGAAGATGAGCATGCTATGCTTGCTAATTTAATTGCAAATTTAAAACTAAAGCAAACACATCACTTCCTCATGAATTGAAAGAGAGCAAAGCTATTCTTGCGAAGACTAGTAGAACTCTAGGGGAGTCTAATAGTATTTGGGATAGTTGTTTAATTGCACATCAAAATAATCAGACTGAGCTTTAGACGTACAAGACCATAAATAACCGTACAGTTGACTATGACAAACTTAAACATAAGTTAAATGAAACTTTAGGACTATTAGCTCAAACGTTAGTCAAATAGAGTCTTTTAACAAAGTCACATTATGAAGGTTTTGTCAAAGATAAAACAAAGGTAATAACGGATTTGAAACTTAAGGAAGAAAAAGACATTGACCAAATAATTTCAATGGAAAAGCAATTAAAGTTTTTGAATGAAATTATTTACAAAATGATTCAATCAAATCAAACCGTTCATATGTTAGCTCCCAAAGGCCCAACATTAAATGGTAGACCAACATTTGCAAATCTAATGTACCTCAAAAAGGCTCAATCTAAAAAACCATGTTTGTATGAGATCCCATATGAATAATCTGATCCTGCAAACATACTCGTCCCTGATAGGGAAGAGACTCTGACTCTTGAAAAAGAGAGTTGATCAAAATTGAATAAAGACTTAATGAGACCTTATGATTACACAAAGCTAAATAGTCTTTATGAAAATTTCAAACCAGCGACACAGGAATATCATAAACAGTTGGCACATGCAAATAAAGTAAGAAAGAAAATGTAGAGAAAATCTTTTGTGAAATCTAAACCAAAAATTTTCAAAAACATCGGTTTCTTGCATGTTTCCAAATCAATAAGTAAAAGTAGACAAGCATATAATGTAATGACGAATAACATAAATCATTTTAAAGAACTTGTTGATCAAGCTTGGGATAGCTTGGGAAAGTCTTTCATGATCATTTTCGTGCCACACAAACTACTCATGATATGGAAATCTAATTTAAGACATATTTGATGCCTCTAGCCTAAAGACACCAAAATGATAGTTTTACATTTGTTCATGAACTTAAACAAGAAATGCAAGTTGATTTAAAGTACGTTGAATCCCTTGAAAAAGAGATTGACGAACTTGAATCTGACAAAGCAGAATTTTCAAACAGTAATGATATACTTTTGCAAGGAATGGTGTGTCTTAATGATGTTTAAGTGTTATTATTTGCTTTTCTTTATTTGATTTAGATGCTACACTATAATTTGCAAGTGCCTGTATCAACATAAATCAAAGAATGTAAAATGTCTTGCAGAAAATCTTTTCTAAACTTACTAATAAACTGTTAGATAAGAAGTTTATAATGAGCTTTTAAGAAGTTTTGCTAAGATTGTAAATATCATCTCGATTTCTCTTGAACTTGCTTTACAACAATGTCAAGAAAAATGAAAAATGACAATGTTTGCAAAGAAATAGCATCAAATGTTTTTCAAAAAGAACGTGAACAATATTTTGAAATACAAGATTTGAAAGCTCAATTGCAAGACAAGAACATTGCTATAAGTGAGTTAAAGAAACTCATTGTGAAGAATAAAGGAAAGAGTGTGGATACTAATTTTGAAACAAAAAATCAATCTTAGGTAACCGCCTTTGCACAATAGAAATCAACTTGGGTTGGTAAGACAACCAACTGCGTATAAATCTAAACGATCCCAAGTGACAAGACATCGGTTTGCCTCCCAAGTAGGTGTGTCGCATGATTTGACAAAACCAATCACTCCACATTCTTGTCCTCAAGTTAGGAAATCGTCTTTTGTTAAGCTTTATGATGTGAATGCACCTGGCCCCATCGAGGAATAGCCAAAGCATATGTGTCATTTCTGTCACCAAGGGAATCTGTAAGCGCAAATGACATAGTTCATAACTACTACCTAGAGGAAGCTAAGAAAAAGGCACAACTTCAGAAAGAAAAATCCTTAAATACCAAACCTAGTGTATAACAATCTGCTAGATTACCAAACACTGCTAATGGCAACAAACCGAAACCTAAGAACTTTAATCAACAACCTAGGAATTAGCCACCATCCATGAGTAGTCGTGTATCGAATAGAACTGTTAACATAGGAAAACCACCTAGGAATCAAAAGCCTTTCTTGAAGTCAAAAGACTTGGCATTTCCTACATGCAAAAAGTGCATTTACAGTGCAAATCACGATGAGTGCATCTTAAAATACCTCTCAAAGGTACATTCTCGTGCCTCTACACAGAAAAAGGATGCACAATCCCATAAGACAACAAAGAGATATATGCCCGTAGAAAAGAAATGTGATTTTAAGAAACATGATAGACAGATCCCTATAGGACAAAAGTTTTCTCTAAATAAGTCTTCCAAAGTGTATCTGAATACAACGCCTCCTAGATCTAGTCTTACATGGAAACCAACATGTAGAATCTTTACTCAGGTTGGTCTTAATTGGATTCCCATTAGAAAGTCTGTTATAACCTGCTACAACACGAATGATAGTGCTTCACCATTAGGAAAGAAAACACACAATCCTAACACTACTATTTGTGCAAACTCTTCTTTTTTGAGTGCAGGTACTTCAATGGCTTCTGAACCCATCTCTTCAAAGGGCTCATCTAATGTAAATATTCTATCATCATCTCCCTTGTATAAACATTTCATTTTTAATTATGTTAGAAAATATTTTTGAAAAAGAAAATACAAAAATATAAAATTTCAAAAATAAAAATACAAAATTAAAAAATCTCAAAAACCAAATACAAAAAAAGAAAATTTCAAAAATACTAATAAGAATCTTATCGGATGTACCTCTTGGAATCGATAACATTACCGTGACCTAGAAATGTCGATTAACATTGTCGCACGGGCGTGTAAATGATGTATACGAGCAAGAGTTCAAAAGTTTTAGAACATGTCATTTCTAATTTTTCTTAATGGTTTATTATCAAATGTCAGATAACAACCCGGTTTTTAAATAAAGGAAAGTGTGCAATCATGTACATTTATCCTCACAACGAGAAGATAAAAACTTCTCAGACTTAAGATGACATAAAAAAATCAATTCAAAAGACATTCAAAGTCTTTCGAGATCTTTCATATATTTTTGCTTTATAAGTACATTGGTTTTTCTCCAAAATACGTTGGACACATTTTCTAAGAATTCTCAAATGGTTCTTTAAAATCGTTCAAATTTGTGTGTTCGACACTGTCCTTCTTATGCTCTTTCAAAAGATTGAATCATTTTTTATAAGTGTATCAATTTTTAAGGGGGAGCTTTTAGAAACCAGTTTTAATGCGTATAGTATATATAACCCTTATTGTTTTAACTTACTAGCATCGGAAGCTAATCTGGGGTATTATTTCATGTACAAACAGTCATAATCATAGAAAATGAATCAGAACGAGAGCATTTGTAAAAGATAAGTTTATCATTCATTATTTCATCAGAGTTTTTACAAACAAAGGTCCCAAAATCTACATGAAAACATAAAGTTTGAATGATAACAGTTTAGCCATCTTCAAGTCCGTGCCACTCCGTGCCATAAGATGCTCAGTTACCTGAGATAAACATACTAAAAAGTCAACACAAAGGTTGAGTGAAATTCATAAGTTTATGTTAAACAGTTTGAATACAAGTTCAATAGTGGGTTACGTTGTTATACACCCATAAGTGTAATAATTGCAATGAGTACAATTATTATAGAAAACAGTATTATTGCCCTAAGCTCATGACACCGAGACCTTGAGATAATCAACAATCATAAGAAGTTGCCCTAACGGGTGCCTTTACCAAACACCCGTATAGTGATTCAAATGAAGTGAGTTTGGTTACCAGAAAGTTTAGGTACACCAACGGGGAAACTCAGTCCCAAATAGATCTATTCACAGCATTCGCGCTTACTCCGAAAAGTAATTAACGGTTCATGATAGTAGGGTCTTAATGGCAAAAGTAAGGACTTAGGCAATAATATATCAGGATAGCATACAGTTGGAAAAATACTCGTATTCATGGTTTATAGCATGTATCCCCCTCGCGGGTTTATGAAAATATTAAAAGATTTAAAATGCGAGGCTATGAACTCACCTTAACAGGGAAAATCAGATTGATGGCAAAAGTATATCAAGTGAAAGTAACGGCTTCGTCACGCAACCTGGGGTAATATGTCAAGTCTTAGTGTGATGGTTTATGTTTTCAAAACTTTATAAAGTTTAACGTATTACTTTGATTTATTAATTTATGGAAATATTGTATCATTGTTCGGGCTATCATAATCCAGAGGCCATGTAGTATCGTTTAAGGAGTCAGGCCACTTTAAATCGTAAACCCAGCAAACTCGTCAAAACAAATACTCAAATGGAACCCCTCACATGAAATTCCCTAGTAACGTGATACGATAAGATTTTAAGTTTCTTCAAAAGTTAGTCGATGATAAATTACGTTAAATATATAACGTAATTTTTTATAATGCGTCGATCGATGATCAATAAAATCTAGTCTTATAATATTAATATATATTTTTATAATTTATATAAAAATATTATATCTTATATTTTTAAGTTTGCAAAAATGGCAATATATACCCTCGATTTATAACCTTTTACAAGTTTAGTCCTTTATATATAAAGTATATATAATTTAAACCTTTAACTTTGAAACTTGGCAAGATAGGTCCTTATAGTCATAACTTTGGAATAATGACAATTTCAGCCCCTCTAGTTATAAATTTTAGAAATTTACGATATATACCCCTATGCATCAAAATATTTCCAAATCAAATCCAAAAAGTCATGAAAGCTTATTTTAGGGTTCCAAATGATATTTGCAGGTTATAGCTTATTATAATAATAAAAAATAAGATGTTTTAACGTAACAAAAGTTTAGAAAAAGGATTCGTTAGCTAGAAAATCAAAACGGGTCATTTTTAGGGTTTTAATAAAAAACGCATGGGTTTGAGGATTCAAGGCTTTAACAAGAGTTCATATATGATCTTAAGAGTATTATGAACATTTTTATACAGATTATATGCTTATTGAATAAGATTTTGAGCTTACTTGAGCTAAAATGGGTCGAAATGGGGTTTTCAGGTTTGTACGCCTAGTAATGACTTCAAGGGCTTCTTTTTCTTGGTTCTTGGCTTCTATTCTGATCTTAGGGACCTTCTACTTCTTCCTTGGCTGAGCTAGAACTCCATTTGAGTGTGAGATAAATGTTTGAGGTGTGATTTGAATGAATGGGGGTGTTCGGCTTATATAGGGTTCGAATGACCCTTGGTGCCTAAGTTTGGGGTTTGATTAGTGTCAAGGCTAGGATAGATGATTCATGGGAGCTATAGTGATGAGTATTGAGAGCTAGAAGAGTAGGATTGAATGGTGGAAGGGTGTATGAGGGTTTCGGGTACAATGGAGTGACAAGGAGGTGACAAGGCTAACTTGGTGGCCAAGGTGGTGATGGAGGTGCTTGGTTGCTTGCTTGTGACATGGTGGTGATGTCATAGAGGTGCTAGGGTGCTTGGTTGGGTTGAAAATGGGTCAAAATGAAATAAAAAGGGGTGCCGGGTTTAATGGGTCACGGGTTAGGGTTTTATGGTTTTTAGATCGAGTTAGGTTTAAGGTTTAGGGTAGTTTAGGGTTTAGGATTAAGGTTTAATGTTAGGATTAGGGTTTAGGATTAGGTTTAAGGTTTAGGATTAAGGTTTAGGGTTTAGTTTTAGGTTTAAAATGAAATTAGGGTTTTAGGGTTTTGTTTAGGGTTTAGGGTTTTAGATTAGGGTTTTAGGATGACTTAGGGTTTAGGTTTAGGGTTTAGGAGTCATGCATTAAGTGCTTGTACCTTGTGCTAAAGTGGTGGTAAAGTTTAAACATGATTTAGGAGCTTAAATGACCTAATTAGGTTTTTAGGCATGATTAGCTTGTACATTGTGCTTTAGAAAGTTGTAACTTGATTTTAGGAGGGAAAAGATATTCAAATGTTGTGTATTGATACTTGTACACATGCTTTAGAGGCTTGCACATTCATTTTATATGTATACATTACATATAATTAGGGTTTTGATATAAACGTTAACGTTTAATGCTTGTTTTGAAATAACGTTTTGAAAAGTACGTTAAATGGATAATGTACTTGGTAAAAATGATATTAAGATATAGACTTGACATATTAGGATGTTTACATGATGTAAACATAGATAGATATGGCATTAATAGAGGTTGCGTGAGCTTGTTCACTTTAGAGATGCAAGTTTCGTTGCATAATGAGATAAAGCAAAATTTCCCTGCAAAAAGGTGGTATATAAAGTGCATCTAATTTAATAGATGGATATTATAGTGTATCTAATTTAATAGATGGATAATTATATTGATGAAAATTTCGGGTTGTTATAGTCCCCCAACCTTACAGAAATCTCGTCCCGAGATTTAGTCGAATGATAGAATGTAAAATGATTTCATGAAGTTTGGGATTTGTTCGTACAAATGTCGTATACTTAAGCCTACTCATTTATAATTTGTCACTTAAAAAGAGGCGTCCTAATTTATTTCAATAAGACGATTATAAATCATCCTACCTAAGCATAAAACATGATATCAAAATGGTGATGTGTAGAAGATGATATGATTTTTCAAAATCATAAGAAGCAACGGGAAGAATAATGAGACATTAATTGCACAGATGCCCATATTATCAGTCGAGGATCTTTGCATAAGTGTTTCAAAGGTATGAGGCGAGTATTCAGAGTTGAATATAATAGAACTAATGGGATTGACAAATGATGTCAAGTTTTGATATCATCAGACATGAAGGTGTAACGGAATTACCACTTTATTATTTCATGGATAACTTTATCTTACATATCTTACATCATCAAAACTTTACGAGTGTTGACACTTATGCTACGTGTCTCGTGGTAGGATTCTAGATAAAAGTAATAAATGACAAAGATAGTAGCTTGGTGTTTGGGGTTTTTAAACTTATGAAGTGGGTTTCAGAAGATCCTTCATATATAACTGGTGGCGAACTTGAATATCCTCGAGAGTTGTTTCTAGGGTAGAAATCCTAAAGCGAACAAAAGCAATCTTGTCTCTTAGTAAGTAGGCTCCCCTGTGGCCCTGTTGTTTGCTTTTGAGCATTGATTTGCATAATGCCCTTTCTCTCCACAGGCATTACAAGTTATGGATACTGGTTGTAGGTTGTTTCTAGTGGCTGGTCCTTTGTTTCTGCAGTTCCTGGTCAGATGACCTACCTTGTTGTTATAGTGACCAAGGAGGTGAATCGGCTAAATTGGTTGACAAGGTGGTGTTGGAGGTGCTTGGTTGCTTGCTGTGACCATGGTGGTGATTTCTGTCACCCCCCCCTCCACTTAGTTGGAGGTGTTAGGGTGCTTGGTTGGGGTTTTGAAAATGGGGTCAAATATGAATAAAAAGGGGGCGGTGTGGGTTACATGGTGCCAGGTTTATTGGGTCATGGGTTAGGTTTTTTATGGTTTTTAGATGAGTTAGGTTTAAGGTTTTGTTTAAGGTTTGATGTTAGGATCTAGGGTTTCAGGATGAAGTTTAAGGTTTTTAGGATTAAGCGGTTTATAGATTAGTTTTAGGTTTAAAAGTAAAATTTCGGTTTTTTAGGGTTTCGTTTAGGTTTAGGGTTTTAGATTTGGGTTTTAGGACGAATTAAGGTTTAGGTTTTAAGGTTTAGAAGTCAATGAATTCAAGGCTTGTACCTGGTGCTAAAGTGGGTGTAAAGTTGTAATCATATTTAGAGCGTAAATGGACCTAATTAGGTTTTTAGGAATGATTAGCTTGCTTTAGTGTGCTTTAGGTATAGTTGTATCTTGATATCTAGGAGGGAAAAGATATTCAAATGTTATGTATTGATACTTGTACACATGCTTTAGAGGCTTGCACATTCATTTTATATGTATACATTACATATAATTAGGGTTTTGATATAAACGTTAACGTTTAATGCTTGTTTTGAAATAACGTTTTAAAAAGTACGTTAAATGGATAATGTACTTGGTAAAAAATGATATTAAGATATAGACTTGACATATTAGGATGTTTACATGATATAAACATAGATAGAATTGGCATAGGTAGATGCAAGTGAAGTTACGTTGATAATGGTGATTAAGCAAAGATTTCCATGTTTAAAAGGTGGTATATATATAATAGATGGATATTACAGTGCATCTAATTTAATAGATGGATAATTTACATGATGATAAATTAAGGGTGTTATAGTCTCCTCCTTTAAAAGAAATCTGCGTCACGAGATTTTAGTGGATGCCGGAGTGATGTTTATGATAAACTGATGTGGATAATCTGCACGGAATTTGATATTTGCGTTCACGTAAATTCTGGTCCTCTTTTAGTGTTCCATCTTTCTTTGACTATAGGATACGTCTTTTGCTTTTAGTTCTTAATCTCGATCATGATATGCACTGGTCTTCCTCATAGTTGAGTTTGTCATCGGTCCGAAGCTCTTTCTTTGGAATGACAAAGGGATTCGTCAGATAAGCATTTCTTTAGATTAGAATCGTAGAAAGTACTGTGGATATTATCGAGCTCTTCAGGAAGCTCAAGTTTATATGCCATTGGGCCAATCCGTTTAAGGATTTTGAAAGGTCCAATGTACTGAGGGTTAAGCTTTCCTTGTTTTCCGAATCGGATGACACCTTTACAAGGTGACACTTTTAACATAAACTCGATCTTAATTGAAATTCTAAAGGGCTTTTGTATTATATTGGCATTAACTTCTAGGTCTATGGTCTCTTGCAAGCTTGCCAAGCATTGTCCGATTTTTGCACTATCTTTTCAGTGGTTTCATGGATTATTTCTGGTCCTGTAAGTTGAACATCTCCAACTTTGGCCCAACAAACAGGTGATCTGCACTTTTGACCATAAAGTGCCTCAAATGGTGCTGCCTTAATACTAGCTTGGTAACTGTTATTGTAAGAAAATTCTACTATTGGTCAAGTGTTTTTTCCCATCCTTTTCCAAAATATATAACATAGGCTCGAAGCATGTCTTCAAGTGTTTGGATGGTTCTTTCACTTTGTCCATTGGTTTCAAGCATGATATGAGTACCACTGTTAATTGAGAACCAAAACGCATACTTTGTCAATGATTGCCAGAATTCTGGACGTTAAATGGACTGTCACGATACGAGATGATAGATAATTGGCACTCCATGCCGGGAAGACTCATTTCCCTTTATGTTACAATCTTGTAAGGGTTTCCATACTATCTGTCTCTCGGGTAGGGATGAAATATGCGGATATGGTGAGGCGATCGATAATGACCCAGATTGTGTCATGTCTGTTTGATGTTTTGGGTAGTTTTGTGATGAAATCCATTGTTATTCTCTCCCTACTTTCCACATAGGAACTATTTGGTTTACCAGTATGCCTGAGGCTTTTGACATTTTCTTGCTTTAACTATAGAGCATGTTAAACATTTGCCAACATACTCAGCGATGATTGCCTTCATGTTAGGCCACCAATAGAGTTTCTTTAGATCCTGATACATATTGTCAGAACCTGGGTAAATGGAATACTTCAATTTATGGGACTCATGCATGATCAAGTTTCTCAGATTACCAAAGAAGTGGTTACCACTTTGATTTTGTTCATCGGGTCTCCATCGAGGACGTATTTCAAATGATTATGTCCATTCCTCGTTAATTTATCAGCCATGATGATTTTCTTCTTTGTGTACTTCAGTTTGAGATTTGAGAAATTGTGAGGGTTTAATTGTTGTGAATGGTCATACTAATGATTTCTAACTTGGAGTGGTTTGTTTTAATTCCTTTCCGGATTAAAGGCATCTGCTATGACATTTGCTTTCCAGGATGGTAGAGAATTTTATAATCGTTAATCTGCAAGCAATTTAGCCAACGCGTTTTATCTTGTTCAACTCTTTTGATCAAGGATAATGCTAAAGAACTTTTATGATCAGTGAACACATTACATTTGGTGCCATAAAGATAGTGTCCTCCAAATTGTAAGACGCGTACCACTACTGCTCCTAATTCGAGAATCATGAGTGGTTAGTTTTTATTCAATTAGGATTTAGTTGTCAGTATGGCATATGCAATACACACTTCTCTCTTTGCATTAAAACTCTCCCAGACCTTGATGGGATTGATCACAAATAAACAATAAAGTTCACCATTTTCCTTCTGGTAAATGCTAAGATTGGGTGCTTCACATAGCTTATGTTTAAGCAGTTGAATAGCTGTCTCTTCCCCAAGATATTATTCTTGTTTTTCTGGTTAATTCAGTCAAAGACTTTGCAATCTTCGAGGAAATCTTTGATAAATCTCGATAAATAATGGAGAGACCTAGAATTATGTATTTCTGTGGGTGTGTGTAGGATGATGTACAATTCTTAACTTGGCTTCAATCTTGGGCTGGGGTCAACATAGAAGTCCTGATTATCAATTAAGGTCAAGAAATTGCACGATCACGATCCCAAAAATCACACTTGGAGAATTGGGCATACAAACTTCTCTTTCTTTAAGTAATTCTAGGATTATTCGCAAATGATTTACGTTTGCTCTTCTTTGTACCGAGAAGTAGATAGAAATATCATCGATGAACACTATTACGAATTTTTTCTTAGTATGGTCTACACACAGGTTCATGAGTATCCATGAATACAGACAGGTGCGTTAGTTAATCCAAATGGCATACTTGAAATTCATATGTCAGTATCTTGTTCTGAAAGCATAGTCTTAGGATATCTTCATCCTGACTCTCGTTGATGATAGCTGATCTTAAGTCAATCTTCGATAGACACTGTACCTTGGAAGTTGGTCAAATAAGTCATCACATCCTGCGGTAATGGGTAACGATTCTTCTACTGGTAAGTTTTTTCAACTCCCGGTAATCGATACCACATCCTGAAAGATAGGTCTTTCTTTTAACAATTAAGATAGGAGTCACACAGGGTGCAAGTACTTTGGGTCGGATTTAAAACCTCAGTCTGCTAAATTTGAATGTTGGTTAGATAGTTCCTGCATTTTTTAAGGAGCTAATCTATAAGGTGCTCGGGCTATAGGTGCCGCTCCTAGAATTAGATCAATTTGGAATTCTACTTGACGAACGGGAGGAAGGCCAGGTAGATCTTCAGGAAAAACTTCTGGAAATTTTTTGATTACTGGGATATCTTCTAGTCTTTTCTCGTCTGACTTCTTTTCCATTACTTGGATTACGAAAACTTGACAACCTCGGGATATATATCTTTCAGTTTTTATACAGGATATGAGACTTAGTCGGGTTTTACTTTGGTCACCTCGGATGATCAAAGTTTCACCGTTGATTGGGATGTGGATGACTTTCTTGTCACAAATAATTCTAGCATGATACTTGGGATTAACCAATCCATACCAATGACGACGTCGAAACTACCAAGTTTGATCGGCATAAGATAAATTTTGAAAGGTTGGTTTAACAAAGTCAGAGTTGCACCCTGAATAATGGTGTTTGTGCTTACTAGGTTTCTGTCAGCCATTTCGATATTGTAAAAGGTATCTATTATAATGGGTGGAATATTTAGCATAGAGGAAAGAGATTATGGGATACGAAAATTTTATCGGCTCCATAATCAAATAATACTCTATCATAGATGTTGGTTTAGAAGGAACATACCGTGACTACGTTCGGGTCTTGGTGAGCATTCCTATCCTCAACATGTAGATCTTCTCTGGGCTTTGTGTTCGGTGGTATTTTGGCACTGATTGCATATTACCCCTTTCTCTCCTAGGCATTGACAAAGTTCTGTCACTCTGGTTGCCAAGTTACTTCATGTGGTTGGCCCTTTGTTTCTTGCATTCTTGGTCAGACTGGACCACCGTGTACTAGTATTACATTAATTAATGCCAAGTCCTGTGTGATGCAGAGTGCATTTCTTACACAAGAGACAGTTTCCAATATACCCATTATTTTTAGTTGGAGTGAAAACATAAGACCCAAAGGTTTCATGTCTTCTATTCTATTGTGGTTGGTGATTATTGTAGCGGTTGTTGGTGTTAGTGTTACAGTAGTTGTTGTTGTTAAAAGTTCTTCTGTCGTCAAACTTTCGTTTGTGATCACTTGATACTTGCACCAGAGTGTGCTTTGTTACCTGATCCATTAGCCTCTGGGCTATGTTAATGGCTTCCTCTAGAGTTTGAGGTTTAGAGGCGGTAACATTCCCTTTAATACTTCGAGGCAATCCCCCGATGAAAACTTCTATTATTTTCTCAGACTCTGGCACCATAGTAGGACATAAGGTTGTCAATTCCTGGAATCTTCTCACATATTCCTTGAGATCATTCCCCTTCACAGTCAGATGGTAAAATTCATCTTCCATCTTCTGGACCTCAGTTCGGGGACATTATTTCTTTATCAAAAGCTTTTTGAATTCAACCCAGGTAATCTTGTAAGCTTCTTCTATCCCAATAGGTTGGAAAAAAGAATTCACAAGGTATAGCTTCTTCAGTTAAAGTGACCAAGTAGCTAACTTCACTTGCAGTCTTCGATAAAGTTTGCTACAGGAAAACACTGATTCAGTTAGCTCAAACCAGCGGATAAGACCAACAGCGCCTTCCGTACATTTAAAGTTGATAGGTTGGCAGCTCATGAACTCTTTGTAGCTACATTTTCTTGCTACATGAGCTTCTCTTGGTCTGTTTCGGTATATCAGTAAATTTTTTTTTTTTCTTTTTTTTATTTTTTTTTCCATGTTACATGCTTGTGCTTCCAGAGCTGCGAAACACTATCAGCAACTAGTTTCTTGATGGAGCTTGAGTCATGGTTGGTGCTTCAGATGTTGTCGTCGTCCTATTTGGGGAGGCTTCTATAACATAAAGACAACACATATAAGAATGTTATCACAATTTCTTTCTTAAAATGCGTAAGGTTCAAAAAATAAACATTGTAACAATATTGATATATAGCTACTTATTTGGATATGAATTCTACAGCATCTAACTTATTAGTTTATTTTTAGGGGTCACGGTAAGATTCATAATGATGAAGACGGAGATGTAATATAGGACACATGATGAATATAAAACGGGATTACCATTATATTATATCAATGAACGACTTGCTTTGTATGTACATAGTCAAAATTGACAAGTTGTTGTTATTTATACAAAACATGCGTTGGCTAGGTTCTATCAAAAAGCTATAAATAGTATCTAATCTAGTGTCCGATGGTCTTCCTGTGTTCTTTTTGTTCATAGATTGCAATTCATATGATCTTTCCTGTCTGCTTGGTGACGAGCCTGGATATCTTTGATGATTTGTTCTAGATTAGCAATCCTGAAGCGAGCCTGAGCAATCTTGATGTTATTTCTCATTTGCTTTCTTTGAACTTTAGCAATTTGAGTATGAGACTCTCAGAGTTCAGCTTCCAGATTGTCAAAATCTTGTTGTATGATCACCCGGCCATTTCCAAGACCTTCTATTTTGTCTTCTATGTGCTCAATGCGGTCGAGAGAGAGTTTATCTAGGTGATTCAAAATTTCCTCAATTTGCTCCTCGTGACGTTCCAGACTTGTCTTACGAGAGCTTTCTCCTATCTCAAATGCTTGAGGTAGGGCAGAAGTAGGGATGAGATTGGTCACAAACCTAGTTTCTTAAGTATGCAATAAATTAATTTATCAGGAAGATAAGATTTCTTGTGGATTAAAACATTAGAGATAACATTGAAGTGAGGCACAATGTTGGTGGTGGAATAAGGTGATTTCCTTTAGCTAGTATGCAGGTATGACCTTATATGGGGTCATCATTGAAAAAGTGAAAGAGTTGGTGAAGCTTATTAGAACTAAAACCAAATGATTATTTGAAGAGTTAGAATAAGTTTTTCCTGGTGAAGCTGAGACATAGTTTGTTTAAGCCGGGATATAATCCGGAAAGTTAGAGGAAAAAGCATCCTCAATATTAGAAGTAGGGTGGCTGGGAGAAGACATCGCTATGTTAACAACCCAGTGGTAAATAATCATAAGTTATTTATTTAATAGTATAATCGTTATGTACTTTACTTACTTATTCAGGAAGATGTAGTGGCACGGGAGAGGAATTTCTTGGATACGAAAAGTAAAGTAGTTATAGTTAAGGTTTCAAACCTTGTCTCTCTATAACAGTGTCTTTAATACCACTATAACACCCCCATTTTTGAAAATTAGCAAGAAAGATAATCTAGTGTATTATTTCATGTACAACAGTCATAATTTCATAGAAAACGATCAAAAAGAGACGTTTTAAAGATAAGGTAATCATTCAGTATTTTATCAGAGTTTTTACAAAAGAGGGCGGGGGGTCTATAAATCTATCATGAAAACATTAGTTTGATGATAATAGTTTACCATCCTTCAAGTCGGTGCCACTCGTGCCATACGATGCTCAGTTCACCTGAAGATAAACATATAAAAAGACAAACAAAGGTGTTGAGTGAAATTCATAGGTTTATTTTAAACAGTTTGAATACCAGTTCCATTTGTGGGTTACGTTTTTATACACCAATAAGTTGTAATTATTGCTATGAGGCATTTATTATTAGAATAATTAGTATTTGATTACCTTATGTCACAATGTCACAGAGACTTTGAGACAATCTATTAATCATAAGAATAGTTGCCCCAATGGGTGCCTTTGCTAATAACACCCGCCATAGTGATTAAATGTTGTGGGTTTTGGTTTACAAGTATAGTATTCATGCCCACAACAAACTTGGAAATACTACAAATAACTATTGGTCTTTTAACAGCATTAGTTGCTTAATCGTTTTGTTTTTATCGGTTATTGATAGTGGGGTCGTATGGCAAATTGTTTGGTCGTCATAGGTGAGAGGTGGATAAAGGGGTGGCTTAGATTTGTTTTTTAGTTTGGTGTGATGGTGTGCAGTATGGGGGGGGTTTTTTGGGTTTAATGGGGTGTGGTGTGGTTTTTTGAGGGGTTTTTATGGGTGTTTTTGTCGGGGGTTTTGGGTTGGTGTTTTTTTTTTTTGTAAGAGGGGTGGGATGGGGGGTGGGTGCTTATCAGTGGGGGGGGGGGGGCTGTTGGATGGGTGCAAAACGCGAGGGGTGTTTGTGGGGGGGCGGGGGGGGGGGGGGGGTTGGGGGGGAGGTTTTTTTGAGGTGTTTGTGGGGTTAGTGGGTTTATTGCGTGTGTGGATTTATGTAGACTGGGCCTCTTACAAGGCTATAGGACTCGGATTATGTATGTAATGATCTTTGTTATGGCCAATGGTGGTGGTGGTTATAGTTGGTTGTGATGTCCGGGGTGGGGGAGTGTGAGGAGTGTGGCGTGGGCGGGGGGTTGGATTGTTGGTTTGGTGGGTGCGTTCGGTGGAGGGGCGTTCCCGTTACTTTTGTGGTACGGCTGGGCTGGCTGGATGGATTTTTACTATGATAATGTAATCTCTATCCTTCTTATCATTTGAATAAGATATGTGGTTATTATTTTCGGGTATTCGGGAAATAAATATAATTAGGTTGTAGGGGAACTAATTATATGCCTGATTTTTATTGATGGACTTATACATTTAAATTTTTATTTTAATTTTTTATATTTACTATTTATTTTTTTTTTATTTATTTTTTCTATTTTATCTTTCTATTTAAATCTTTTTATTTTTTGGTGTGTTTATGGGGGGGTATTGGGGGTTTTGGTATAGGAATTTTTGTTCGGAGGTGGGGTGGGGATAATTATTAAAGGGTGGGTGGGGGGGTGGGGTGTGGGTTGGGGGTTGGGGGGGGGTTGGGGGTTTGAGGGTCATTAGTATGGAAATTAGTGTGTGGGATGCGTTTTTTTGTGTTGTTTTTTTTGTGCTTGTTTTTTTCATTACTTTTTTTAAGTGAACGGTTTATTGTTATCGAAATGTAGGTGTGGGTTGTTGGTGAGGCGGTTATTGTGGTGTTTCAGGTTAAGGGGGCGTTGCTGTTAGAAGGAGGACTGGGTGGGTGACGTGGGGTAGCGTGGGGTTCGGGTGGGTGGTGGTTGGTTTGTGGTGGTTTATTTTGGATGGGATAGGGTTTGAGGGTGGGGTGTTCGATGTTGGGGTGTTTTGGGTGGTGGGTAGTTTAATTCAAAATAGTCCCCCCAAACCCACACCTCTTCACATTACATTATACCTCAAAAATGGATAACCCCTCTCACATGAAATTCCCTAGCAGTAAAGTAAGTAAGAATAGTAACGTGGATACGATATTAAGTTTTTTTTTAAGTTTCTTCAAAAGGTTATTAGTCGCGATGAATTAAACTAAAATTCGTTAAAGATATAAACGTAATTGTTTTTTAATGAGTCGATCGTATGGTTCAATAACGGGATAAATGTTCGGTTTTTAATAATTTTTTTTTGGTTTTTGGTTTTTAATTTATATGAAAATAAAGATAAAGTCTTATTAAATATTATATTTATTTTTTTTTAATTTATATAAAAATATTTAATTTTATTATTTTTAAGTTTGCAATAAAAAAATGGCACAACAAACTTGATTGAAAAAATTGGCAAAGATAAGATAGTTCCTTATAGTTATAACTTTGAATAATGACATTTTCTGTACCTTTCTAGTTTTAAATTTAGATAGAAAAATTTACGTTATATACACCTTATATGAAATTATTTACAGATCAAATCCAAAAAGTCATGCAAGCTTATTTTAGGGTTTCAATTTCAAAAGTTATTGCAGGTTATAGCTTATTAGTATTAAGCAAAAATAAGATGTTTTAACGTTACAAAAGTTTAGAAAAAAGGAATTCGGGATTCGTTAGCTAGAAAATCAAAATGGGTCGTTTTTAGGGTTTTAAAAAAATGCATGGGTTTTTTTGAGGGAACTTAAAGGCTTTAAACAAGAGTTCATATATGATCCTTAAGAGTATTATGAACATTCTTTATACAATTATATATGCTTATTGAACAAGATTTTGAGGCTTACTTGAGCTAAATGCGGTCGTCGAAATGGGGTTTTGGTTTTCGGGTTTTGTTACGCCTCTTAATGATTCAAGGATCTTTTTCTTTGTTCTTGGTTTCTATTCTGACTCTTAAAGACCTTTATTCTTCCTTGGCTAAGCCTAAGGAGCTCCATTTGAGTGTGGAGCTAAATGTTTGAGTGGTGTGATTTGATATGTAAATGGGGGGGGTGTTCGGCTTTATAGGTTCGAATGACCTTGCGTGCCAAGTTTTGAGTTTGATTAGTGTCAAGGCTTGGATAGATGATTCAGTGGGGAGCTAGCTATAAGTGATGAGTATTGGGAGCTGAGAGTAGGTAGGATTGAATGGTGGAAGGGATGTGTTATTGAGGGTTTCGGGTTTATAAATGGTTTCCAGTTTAAGGTGACAAGGAGAGTGACTCGGCTAACTTGGTGGACAATCTTGTGGTGGATGGATGTGCTTGGTTGATTGCTTGCTTTTCTGTGACCTGGGTGGTGATTTAGTCATAGAGGTTTCTAGGGTGCTTGGTTGGGTTAAAAATGGGTCAAAATGAAATAAAAAGGGGTGCCAGGTTTAATAGGTCATGGGTTAGGGTTTTATGGTTTTTAGATCGAGTTAGGTTTAAGGTTTAGGATTAAGGTTTAATGTTAGGATTAGGGTTTAGGATTAAGTTTAAGGTTTATGGTTTAGTTTTAGGTTTAAAGTGAAATTTCGGTTTTAGGGTTTCGTTTAGGGTTTAGGATTCTAGATTAGGGTTTTAGGACGAATTAAGGTTTAGGTTTAAGGTTTAGAAGTCATGAATTAAGTGCTTGTACCTTGTGCTAAAGTGGTGGTAAAGTTTAAACATGATTTAGGAGCTTAAATGACCTAATTAGGTTTTTAGGCATGATTAGCTTGTACATTATGCTTTAGAAAGTTGTAACTTGATTTTAGGAGGGAAAAGATATTCAAATGTTATGTATTGATACTTGTACACATTCTTTAGAGGCTTGCACATTCATTTTATATGTATACATTACATATATTTAGGGTTTTTTGTTTGATATAAACATTAACGTTTAATGTTGTTTTGATAATAAGTTTTAAAAAGTAGTTAATTTTAAATGGATAATGTACTTGGTAAAATGATATTAAGATATAGACTTGACATATTAGGATGTTTACATGATATAAACATAGATAGAATTGGATAGTAGGTTGCGTGAGCTTGTTTACTTTAGAGATGCAAGTTACGTTGCATAATGAGATAAAGCAAAACATTTCCCTGTAAAAGAGGTGATTTAGTATATATATATATATATATAATATAATAGATGATTAAAGTGCTTTCTAATTTAATTGATGGATAATTACATGATGATATTAAGGGTTTGTGATAGTCTCCCTCCTTTAAAAGAAATCTCGTCCCGAGATTTAGTTGGATGTCGGAGTGATGTTTGAAAACAGATGTGGATACTTGGCACGAATTTGATCTTGGCGTTCCTACGTATATTTCTGGTCTCTTTTAGAGTTCGGTTATATTGGAGTTTCGAATGACCCTTGGTGCCCAAGTTTGAGGTTTGATTAGTGTTCAAAGTAGGATAGATGATTCATGGGAGCTATAGTGATGAGTATTGGGAGCTAGAAGAGTAGGATTGAATGGTGGAAGGGTGTATGAGGGTTTCGGGTATAATGGAGTGACAAGGAGGTGACTCGGCTAACTTGGTGGACAAGGTGGTGATGGAGGTGCTTGGTTGTGTTGTGGTGATGGTGGTGATGTCATTAAGAGGTGCTAGGGTGCTTGGTTGGGTGAATAAGGGGTCAAAATGAATAAAATGGGGTTAAGGGTTTAATGGGTCACGAGTTTGGGTTTACGGTTTTTAGATCTAGTTAGGTTTAAGGTTTAGGGTGAGTTTGGCTTAGGATTAAGGTTTACATGATTAGGATAGGGTTTAGGATTAAGTTTATGGTTTTGGATTTTAGTTTTTGTTTTATTGTGATATTTGGGTTTTTGGGTTTCGTTTCTTTGGGTTAGGGTTTTTGTTGGGTTTAGGACAGATTAGGGTTTAGGGTTTAAGGTTTTAAAGTTATTGCATTAGTGCTTGTACCTTGTGCTTAAGTAGGTGGTAAGTTTTAACATGATTAGGAGCTTAAATGACCTAATTAGTTTTAAGGGCTTGATTTAGTCTTTGTTCATTGTGCTTATAGACAAGTTATAACTTGATTTTAGGAGGGGAAAAAAGATATTCATGTTGTGTATTGATATTTTACACAGCTTTAGGCTATGCACATTATTTTTATATGTACTACATTACATATAATTAGGGTTTTGATATAAATGTTAACGTTTAATGCTTGTTTTGAAATAACGTTTTGAAAAGTACGTTAAATGGATAATGTACTTGGTAAAAATAATATTAAGATATAGACTTGACATATTAGGATGTTTACATGATATAAACAAAGATAGAATTGGCATAGGTTGGTTGCATGAGCTCGTTTACTTTAGAGATGCAAGTTACGTTGCATAATGAGATAAAGCAAAAAATTTCCCTTTAAAAAGGTGATATATATAATAGATGAATATTACAGTGCATCCAATTTAATAGATGGATAATTACATTGATAAAAATTACGGGTTGTTATATTTAGGCACACACTCACATGTCTATTTTGTGTGTCTAAAACATCTCAAAAATGTTTAAACAAATTAAAAATGTTAAAATGTTAATAATATCTAAACACTCATTTTGTTAAAACATATACAAGTAGCTCAAACTCAATTTCACATAGAATTTACAAAGTCATAATCCTATTCTCTTAATTGGTGTCATATGTGTGAAATTAAGGGGGAGCCAAAGAAAACGTTCCATTAATTCATGTCATGTAGGTGTCAACATTTATCTCCCCATGCAACATTTTCATGTCTCAAATTTTAATCAATTGGTATGAAAATACTAAGAGATTAGTTATTTCCATAAGGGGAGAAAATGTGATCGAGAAAAATTTCATCTTTAAGACTCTAAGTGCATAACTCTTTCCTCCATGTGCGAAACAATTTCGAATATCGATGCACATGTGTAGGGGGCATTTCAAAAGAATGAAACTCTCAAAGTGTTAAACATTTTGATTTATATCAAACACTTTGATTGATTTTCAAAATGGTTTTATGGTTACGATCCTATACCCAACAACATCTTCATTCACGACGATTCTGAAGTCATATAGTTGTTAGGTTAGGTATTAGTCCTATGATCCAACTAGAACCAGAGGGATTTACCCAAAGACACTCTGTAGTTAGAAATAGCAGTCCTTAGGTATGATTGGAGATGAATGAGAAAAAGGGAATAATGCCAACTAAGATATGATTTAACACTGGAACAATCACAACAAGGTGTTAATAATGACGTCTTGGTAAGCATTGAAAGGGTTGAAGAATTAAAAAGAAATGTATGGATAAAGGGTGAAAAGAAAGAAGCCCTCTACACATATTTAGGCAAAAACCGGGTCAATACATAATCTATCGGTTTTCACAAAGATGAATTATGATATTGAAGAATGACATCATGGACCCAGTGATGTAATGCACAACCCTTCCCAACCATTTAAGTTTCTCTCAACAGAAACTTGTCTAATTTTTCACGGAGATACACACGTTATCTATTGATATCTCACTCCGAGATTGTTGATATTGAATAGGTGGCAGTCTGCTCCAGCCTCCGAGTACTAAAACCAAAACTCACTAATCGAGTCTAGAGCCAAGAGATCAATAAATAAATCTCATTAGGACACATTCCATGACAAACACTTGTTGAACACCAATAAGTTCACAAGCTGTTAACAAGAGTCCTACGCATCATCCTTGTGATTTTGCTAGAACATCCGAGTGATACTCTTTAGTATTCACAGTGACGATGGAAATCCTTCCAGAGTCAACATCAAACAGCTCCGCGGTAGGTGACTTACGAGATTCTATATGGATCAAGCTTGTGATAACTGGATATCGATTTTGGTCCAGTAAATGAATTGACGACTCAATCAGAAATATAGTAACTATCTGATTCACTCATATCATGTTGTCTGCTTTGAGATGTTCCGGTATTGAGTTTAAGTAAGTACGGTGAATCTAATGCATCTGCGTTAGAGGATCTAACACTTTGAGCTGGAACCCTGTCAAGGAGGTTCTTCTAAATTGAACCTACCTGATCACAGGTACAATATTTATACTGTTAAACGGTCCTCACGGAACCAAAGGTTAATGCAACTGAATCTTGACAAATGACAAAGCCATATTCGTCCATATCTGCTGTTTATCACTAACTTTAAAATGCAGGTACAAACGACGGTGTTGCAGCCTCATTCTAGCAGAGTCGAATTCACTACCACATGCTCATGCTCAAACTACAAAGACATACTATAAGCATCAAGATTCAAGAATCAAGAAATCTTGTGAATTAAAGATAGACTTCTGCAAACTCTAATACACAAGATCCTCCTTAAATATATCAAGATTATCAAGACAAAGATTGTCAAGGGAGATTGTTAGCAAGCTTTCAAGATGATGCAAAGTATGAGCATGTTGGTCAAGACACAAGATTGCAAGATTTCAGAGACAACAAGATAAACAAGGAAAAGATTTAAAGGTCTCAGAATTAAAGTCAAAGTAAAAAAGAAAAGGCTCAAGATCAAAGATCAAAAAGCATGAAGGAACAAGACTACAACAAAGATAAAGACCAAGAACAAGACTCAAGAACTCAATGTTAAAGCAATCTTAAGAAACCCAAGTATGTTATAACTGTGAACATGGAAGCTTAAAATCTATCAGAAACCAAGCTTCGGGGGAGATTGTTAGCCTCAAAATATCGAGTCAAACAAGGAAGCTCGTTTCAAGGTTCAAGACCTTGCTTCGGGGGAGATTGTTAGCCTTAAAATATTGTGTCAAACAAGGAATCTCGGTCACTCAACGAGGAAGCTTCGGTCTTTATTTAATATACGTTGTATAAGGCTAGAAACGAGAAAAGGGTTCGTGACTTAATCTAATCTTATATGTGTATCGGGCTTAAGCCCAAGTCAATCTCGAGCCCATCCCACCTAGGAAAGCCCACGGCTCACTAGGGTATATAAACCCTTTTCCACTAAGGAAAAGGGTGCTGGTTCTCATTTGCAACACACACATTTTTGTGAAATCAACCATCCTTTCATCTTCTTTCTTACTTTCTCTCTCTAAACTTCTCTCTACCCTTCTTCCTTTTCTCTTATCTTATTTTCTAGTGTTCAACAATGGTGAAGTGAAGTGATTTCGGGTTCTAACAATGGTATTTTACATTGAAATTGTAAAGAAAATATCCGGTTTCTAAGAACCATTTCAAGCATATTAAATAAATACATTAGATTAATTCACGTCTTGTGTGTCCATTTCGAGTCATATGATTGTGTTAATTGTTTTTGTGGTTTATGTAGTAATTTTTTCTAAGAAATAACTGATAGGATTTGCGTGCAGAAATTTTCCCAAGAAAGAATTTTTTTTCTTTACAAACGCTGGAGAAGGCGTCAGGATTTTTCCTGACGGCGTCGTGTCTCTAGCTACAGTAAAATTCGTATTTTTTTAATTCTTGAAAATTAGTTTTGTATAAATTTCAAAATTTGTAATTTTCCTAAAACTTGTAGAAAACCACGATTACGTTAACACATTCATCCTATCTTTATTGCTTTTGTAGTGTCAAAACCCTAAACAATTACGTTGTATATCATTATCCCGCCGATTTTACGCCATGTGTAGTTGTTTCTTGTCTTTGATTTGCAGGTTATATTTGATGAGGAGAAACCCGAGAGTTCTTGGGAGTTTCATGTGGAAGATTCTTGGATGATGATTTAGCCGGGATCATTTGTTTCTTTTCCATTATTGAGCAAAATTAGGGAAGTACTGGTTTCTTTTGTCTTTTATTCGTTTTACGGGTACTTTTAAGAACATTGGGGACAATGTTCAAAATAAGTGTAGGGGGGAATAAAGCCTTAGAAACCATTACTTCATTTGCCTTTGCTTTTTCCTTAAAAAGATGAGTAATATACTGAAACGTAGTGTAGACGGTAATTTTAACCCAAAATTAATTTTTTTATGACACATACAGATGAAAACTTAGTATTATTAGCGTCTCATGGATATGAATTATATGACTAGCACAATAACCCTACCACTCAAAAAAAAATTCCACCCAAAAAATTTGAGGTTCGCCCCTAGATATTTAGAAATTCAAGCACCCATCTTTGGTGCTTAAGATAATTTTACCTTTAGCTTGCTCAAGTTAAGGAATGAGCAATCATATATGTCGTGTTCATGGATTTAATAGTGCATATGTGGTTTTGTCTCTTTTTCTGGAGCATTGGTATCGGTTAAAATTATATGAGTGTACCGGTAGTATATTAAATTCTAGAACTTGCTTTAGTGATGCATCTCGAGACTGCTTAGTGAGATCGCATTCGTGTGATTAGGATTTGCTAAATGATAAGAGGCACTAGGATAAACCATATTTTAAACATGTATTTGTTATTATGTCTCCCTAATCATATAACTATCCCCACACCCTTGCTATGCACTCATTTTTAGTGCAAGATACCCCTAGTACACCCCTCCGAGCCTATCCTTTTCGCGGTTCTTGTAATTTTTTGGTGGATTTCGAATTATTAATGAAGAGCATTGTTTACCCCCACACCAATTGTTACACCCAAATTGACATAGCCTTCCTTGTACGTACTATTTTTAGTACATTATTGTTATCACATTTGTAGACCCAGTAATTAATTGCTTGAGTACATGGTTGCTAAGTCGAGTCTTTTATTAGTGATGCAGATACGGTCAACGAGCGAGTCAACGTGACAAATACGCTTGGCGCCTATTTTGCGGCAACAAATTTATGTGGCAGATTGGGCTAAAATTCGCATGGTCACTTGGAAACGGCGTTTTTCCTGTCAGTTTTGGGCCTTTCAGGGTCGTTTCGGGTCTCAAAAGGGCGTTTTTCTATTTTTAGGCTTTATTTTAGACAGAATCAATTATGTTTAGTTTGTGATTTTGTTTCCTTTTTATCTTGAACTTATCCTCCTTTATAAGGATGATTTTAGGGTTGTCTCTGGCAGCTTTGGAGAAACCTACAACTTTATTAAATAAGAGAATTTCTTGTTTTGAGAATTTCGGATTAGTTCTTGTGTTTGTGTGGCTTGTTTTTATATTCGATTTGCATTATTTGGCATCAGAGCCTTTAGGTGATCATGTATAGACGTGGTAGAAAGAAAGCTGATGCGGAACCAGCACCTCCTGCTCATGATCCTCATGATGTAGAGACGATTGAAAGGCCATAGCAGCGGATCCAAGAACTCGAGCTCCAACAACCACGGCCGGACTCGCCGGCAGAAGAGGCAGAAACTGAACCCAATGTTTGGGACGAGGAGTCAGTGGACGTCAATCCTTTTGGCGGATGAAAACATAGGTATGTTAATCATCTTTATCAACCTCATCGTAATGATCATGCTGTAGATCGCGATGAACCTATTCGTAGTCTGGGATTGAAGATTGAGATCCCTGAGTTTACATGTAAGGTTCATCGAGATTATTTTATTGATTGGTTAAGTACGGTTAAACGGGTGTTTGATGTGCGAGATATTCCCGATAAGCTGAAAGTGAAACTCGTAGCCATCAAGCTTCGACAACATGCTTCATTATAATGGGATCATGTTTCGAAGAGGCGACGAATTGAAGGGAAATCGAAGGTTGAGACTTGGGAAAAGATGAAGAAACTGATGAAGGCTAAGTTTCTACCAGAAAATCATCATCAAGAGGCTTTTCTTGACTATCATAATCTGTCCCAACAGAACCTGACTGTGGAAGAGGTTATCAATGAGTTTGATAAGCTTCGTATGAGGTGTGATGTAGTTGAAGAAGAAGAGTAGGTTGTCGCATGATTTTTGGGAGTCCTAAGCCTGAGATTGCTGATATTGTAAGTCTTCAACCTTATTTGACCTATACGGATGTTTTTCATTTAGCTTTAAAGGTTGAAAAATAGATTAAGGCAAAGAGTAAGGGTTCCACTAGTCATTTCACTAGTCGTTTCACCCCACCTACCAAAACCGCTCCCCTTACAGCACATAAAACAGCACCTAAAGCCACCACCCCTACAACCTCGGCTGTAGGTAATACTAGAAAACGTGTTGACAATGCCCCTCTTTATTACAAGTGTGGTGGGCTTGGGCATTATGTACATGATTGTCTGAATCTGAAAACACTGGCCTTCGTACCTGATGACGCATGCCCGATTTATGATACAAATGCAGAACCTGAATTAGATGAACCAGGTGATGAGTTGGTATATCCTGATCGTAGAGAGGCGTTGGTTATTCAGAGAGTCTTAAATGTGGCTGTTTCAAAATCTGTTGATGATAATTCGTGGCTTCGTAACAACATTTTTAGAACTAAGTGTACCTCCAAGGGGAAAATTTATGATATTATTATAGATGGGTGCAGTTGCGAGAATGTAGTTTCTACATATATGGTTGAGAAAGTGGGAATGAAGACGGAAGACCATGCTAAACCGTACGAGTTAACTTGGTTAAAAAAAGTGTTGATCCTAGTAGAATAGATCTTTAATCCCTTAGTTTGTATAAGGTATAGTTATGCAAGATAAATCTAACACAACTATAGTAGAAACTTTGATTGTGAATATCAAAGACTATGCGGAATCTAGTAAATGATACTAAGAAGAATTACAATGAAACAGTAATAAACAAGATCAATAACAAACAATTTACTAAACTTTCAGCCTCAATATAAAATGAACACTCTTAATAGTGTTAGGGTTTACAAAACCTTGAAGCTACGAATAACACTTTTCTAGATATGATTTGATATGATTTTTGGTACATAGAACTCTATACCCTAGGACCTCCTTTTATACACCAAGGAGTCCTAACAGGCTTACAATATTTTCCTAAGTTATCATGATCTTCTAAACAAATAACTTATACGTATCTTTTACAAAAATATCTCATACTTATCCCGTAAGTAATCTTGATAAACAATCTTCATCTTTATCCTTTCTCTTGTCTTTATCCTTCTGACAGTAGAAACTCTTCTAGCAGTTGTAATCTTTCAGCAGTTGTAACCAGCAGCATTAACTTTTATACCAGCAGCACTAACTGTGTACAAGCAGTAGTAACTACTTAGAATATTTTCTTCATTCTTCATCAGCAGTACTAAGTTACACTAGCAGTACTAACTTTATGCTAACAGTTGTAACTTTACTCAAGCAGTACTAACATATACTAGCAGTACTAAGTTACACTAACAGTAGTAACTTTTATACTAGCAGTATTAACTACTTAGTAGTATTTCTTCTAAGTCTCTGAGCAGTCTTAACTTCCATTAGCAGTAGTAATATATACTAGCAGTAGTAACTGGCAGTACTAACTACTTAGCATATTTTTCACTAATATCACTAACAGCACTAAGTTATGCTTAGCAGCAGTAACTCTAACCTTAGCAGCAGTAACTTCCAAACAGCTTCAAAAAGTCTTTTAATCCCAACAATCCTCCCCTAAACTTGATGTTCATCTTCTGAATCTTCAAGTTTCTTGATTAAAAGCTTTATCTTCACTAGGAGGATGCATTCAAACACTTCCAGGATTCTTGAGCTGTTTTGTCATGAGCTTAAGAAGTTGATAGCACATTTCATTCCAATGGTCAGCTTGAAGCTTCTTGTTGAGCATTTCTGTGATTGTTGCAGGTGTAAGTGGATATCTCTTTTCTACCAGCATAAAGATATGCAGATTCTGAAATCTCACAAAATGTACTCCACTTGAAGAAAATAGCTTCCAAACTGTCACTTTGTGTCCTTGTAGATTCCTCCACACTTCACTTTCTACATCAGGTTTAAACATCACTTTCAGATCACCCCATAACACTCTCTCATAGCCCTCCTCTGGCCTTGTAGATCCATGCTTAGCTTTAACCAACTTCCAGAGAGTTTCCAAGTCTTCTCTGTTAATATTCTGAAGCATCTGAATCATTGATGAGTACCTCTTTGAACTACCATAAGCTCTTATGATTTGAAAGTATCCCATCTTTCCTTCTTTGATGATTTTCTAGTCAACAATAATTGGAGGCTAGGTATAACATCAATTGCTACCTCATCATTAGGAACTATCTCCATATGATTTTTCATTTCTGCTTCATCCTCTACTTTAGCTTCTACATTCTCATCTAACTTTTGCTTCTTTAAATTTTCAGATTCAAGTTCTTCTCCTGCTCTTTTAGAACTTCCTTCTGTTCTTGTCTTACTGCTTTTCACCAACTCTGTATCCATGTCTACAAATGTGTTTACCCTTTTCATTTCTTTGTCAAATAACATCTGAATATCCTCAAAGCTTTTGGTCTTCAATTGATTGTGCTTGTATTCAGCCATGTTTTTCAGATAAGTAGACATTGTATTTCTCTTTTGAGCCTTAGTTGGTGGTTTTCTTCTCTGCTCTTCTACTCTAAGTCTTGCAAAATTCTTCTTCCTTTTATTCATGAGCTCCACAAACAATCTTGACTTTTCTTCAATAGTCAATTCTCCTTGCTCTTCTGCCTGTAATCTTGCAGCTAGCTCATAATCTGCATCCATCATAGCTTGAACATTATCCTATTAAAAAATGTTTGCATCTTCTTCTCTTATGTCCTGGCAAGCTTCTCTTCTCTTCCAATTCCATCAACTAATTGAACTGAAGTTTTTTAAATTTAAGCAACCTCCTTATCAAACATAATTGATATTTCTTCTTTAAAGGTTTTTCAGGCTCAACCATTTTGCCTTGCCTTTGTCTTTAGCCTGGTGTAAGTTGTGGATGGTTTAGGTGATGTTGTTGTTGTAAATTCAATTAGTTTCTTGAACTGTAACCCCTCGTAGCCCCTGGGATTTTAACCACTTTATTGAACACTTATTAAATCTGATCAGGGTCTATTCTGGTTAGCCCTAAAAGTATGGTGACTATTCCGCAATTACATTTAACATTTATAGTCGGGGTCGGGTTAGTATAGCTAGTCGATCCGGGGGGACCCTATAAATTCCCCCCCCTCCATACTTCCTTAGAGGGTAAGTTCACATTTGTAAAGTGTGAGTGTGTGAGTTTTTCTCCTTTCTCTCTCTAGCAACACACATAACTTCCCAATACCTTTTCTCCTTTTCTCCTAATAAACATGGCTCAACTTTTATACATTTTATCCAACCTTCCGGATCGTTGTTCCTAAGGGGGAATCTAATATTAACAATTGGTTTATCAGAGCACAGGGGGATTCGTGTTTTGTTAATCTACTGATTTTGGTGGTTCATAACTTCAAATTACGTGCATCTTTTGGTTATAAAGCCCACGGCTCAAAATATTTTGGGCTTATTGGTTGGTTGATCTTGTTCTTACTTGGTTCTACATGTTAAAAAGGTTAGATTGTCACCATTTAATGAGTTACATAAGCTCCTAGATCATTTATAAGCTTAAAATTCGTGGCTTATTTTGGCTTAAAAAGCCCAAATTCGTGGCTTATTTTGGCTTAAAAAAGCCTACGGCTCAAAATTTATTTTTGGGTTCATTTTGTTGGTTAATCTTGTTCTTTTCTTGTTATACATGTTATACAAGATGTATTGTTGCCACTCCAAGTGATTCACAAGCCCCAAGTCCGAAATCTAAGCAACAAAAGGTTCGAATTTTTGTGTGTTCTAAGTGGAGAGTTGCTTCATTTTGGAAGATTCACAAAGATATACGAGTTAGGGTGTGTTTAATCTTCATATACACACTTAATATTGCATGTTATACCTTAGATTCGTGGCTAGAAAGATCATTAGGCTTGATTATGCTTAATTCGTCCTTGTGTTCTTCGTGGAGAGTTGATTTTAATATCAATTTCTAAGCGGCGGTTTGACAGGAAAGGGGGACAAGATCCACTTTTTAAGGAATTGTGTCACGGCGAGTTGACTGGTTAAAGGCGAGTTGCATAAACTAATCAATAATATTCGTGGCGGTTTGTGTTTCCAAACGGCGAGTTGCCACAATTGACGGCGGTTTGCACAGGTTCATGGCGGATTGAATATTATATTGTGCAAAATGAAACGTTACCATGGCCAAAATTTGAAATCCAAGGCGGGTTGATTAAAATAATATACAGCGGTTTGAGAAAAAGAACACGCGAGTTACTGAAAGACGTGACGGTTTATCAAGTTAGGCAGCGGATTGATTATTTAATTTGTCGGCGAGTTACCAACAGGCAACGAGTTACTTACACGGCGAGTTAAGCTAGACGGCGAGTTAAGATCTAGTGGCGGTTTGCTTAATTTAATACACGGCGAGTTGGTATAAATTAGGTAGTGGTTTGGACATTTTTAGCCGGCGGTTTAAGTTGAATAATTGGCAGCGGTTTGCTCAAAAGTAACCGGCGGTTTGCCTAATTTTTGGAGGCGGTTTGGTTGTTTGCTAGGTGGCGGTTTGGCTTCTTCAGGGTGGCGGTTTGCTTATATTTTGAAGTAAATATTCATTTTAGGCAAAACGGACTTTGAACATATTACGACACTTAAACAAACATCACAAATCATTAACCTGAACATAAACAAGGACTTAAAAGACAAATCTAATAACAATCATCTATCGGTTTTCTATTGACGGTTTTCTAATATTGTCCGTGTAATCAAACCTTAACAAGAAACGATTATTCATTCACGGTTTTCTATTGATTTTGTAAAATCCCGTTAAATCATTTATCGGTTTTAATCATAGAATTGTAAAATCCCGTGAACGTTAATTGATTTAAAACCACAACAAATCACTTTATCTACTTAAGATCTATAATTCACTTCACAACAAATCATATAAAATGGAAACGAAAGATACGATTTCTTCGTGTTCAAAATCAAAAGATGTGCATGCAATAAAATATAAAATGTCAAAAGCAAAAGAGAGATGCATGTCATATTTTCGTTCTCTTCATTTACACATTCAAGTTCTTTTTAAAAACAACTTAAAAGGCACTCGCATCAAACATGGATTCAAACGGGCATTCATGTCACTCTTTGGTCAAGATAATGAGACTTTCACAACTACGATGCTTTTCAATATGGATCAACTACACATACAACTGGACAAAGATGAATTTCAAGAAGATGAATCCATGGCAGCCTTTTGGGTGATTAACAGACAATTTCAGATGTTCATTGATTCACAGTTTACCTTGGATTATGACAGTCAAATGACAGACAAGTATTTTGTTGAATACACTAGAATTAAAGTTGAAGAGTTCAGAAAAACACTACTCCAACACATGGGTAATGTTAAGAAGTCTGTTGCTGAAAGAACACGTCATCAAAGACAGTATGAAAGACGGATGAATAAAAGACAGATGCAAACGCAAGAGAGTAAGATTGATACGGGTAAAGCAGTGGATGCTGATTTGGTTATCATAGAAAGCAGTGGAACAGAATCAGAAGTGCAAGATGACAACAACATGTCAGGGTATGATACAGATGCTGATGATGCAGATATCAGACCCATATATGACGAAAAACCAATGGTTAAGGTATAATTGACTGCTGAATGTAATATCTTTGCCACAGGACAACAGCATACTGAGCAACCTGAAATCATTAATGAAGGTAGGGTTGACCAGTATCCTAAAAAATGTCAAGTTCAAAGTCCTATGCTTGATTCATCACTTGATAATCAAACAACTGAATACTCAAAACAATCACTCGAGTCTGAAAATAGTATTCTCAAAAAGACCGTTGCCAAATTTCAAAAAGATTTTTCAAGAATGGAAGCGCATTGTATTGCTCTTGAACTTAAATATCAAAATCAAGCTTTAAAATCAGGGCAACATGGTCAAATTTTGAATGAAACAAGTAATAAAGCCAAGATTAAAAAGGAAATTGATGTACTTGAAACAATGAACATCGAATTAGAATATAGTGTGGCTAAATTACGTAAGGAAAATGAGACTTTGAAAAAGCATTACAAAGATTTGTATGATTCTATTAAAATTACGAGATCTGAGACCTATAGAACAGACAACTTCTTTGCTTGCTAATAATGCTGATTTAAAAGCTCAGATTCAAGAAAAGGTTTTTGCAATTGCTGCTTTAAAAAATGACTTAAGGAAGTTAAAAGGAAATAGTGTAGATACTACGTTTGCTAAAACATCAGTCTTGGGGAAACCGGTTTTACAATCACTAAGAAACCAATCAGTTGTTAGACAACCGAATGCGTTTAAATCTGAAAGGCCTCAAATGTCAAAACAACAGTTTGCCTCCTAAGTTGATGTGAATAACAATTTGTCAAGACCAGTAACTCAACACTATTTGTCTAAGAGAAGAGAATCCGTTTTTGCAAAACCTGATCATATGATTGCATCTATCGAATCTAGGAATAGTTCTAAGAACATGCCAAGATTTAGTTCAAATAACATGGTTTATAATCACTATCTAGATGAAGCTAGGAAAAAGACACAAGAAAGAGATAGAAACTTAAAAACTAGTATGATGCCTTCTGCTAGATTTCAATGCATTGCTAATGATAGCAAACCAAAACCTAGGAGCAACAATCAAACACCTAGGAGTTTTCATGTATCTAAGAGTAGTTGCGTAACAATAACGGTTGTGCCCAAAACAGATCACTCTAAGAATTCTAGTTCTTTTTCAGATTCCAAACACTTTATTGTTCTACATGTCATAAGTATGTCTTTAATGCAAATCATGATGCTTGCATAACAAAACTACTGAAGGAAGTGAATTCACGTGCTAAGATGCAATCCCATAAGACAAGAAATAATAACAAACCCGTAGATCAAAAGAGTCATACTCAGAAACCTGTTAGGCATATCTTTACAAGACATAGGTTTTCTCCTAATAAGACTTCCGCTGTGTATGAGAAGACATCTCCTATATCTGATCTTAGGTGGAAACCCACGGGTAGAATTTTCAAATCTGTTGGTCTTAGGTGGATTCCTACAAGAAAGTTATTTGATTCTTGTACAAGCAAGGATGACAGTGAATCCACACATGGTTCAAATGTAGATATCCCTAATATTCTTAAATGCAAACAAACTCTGAATTTAAGTGCAGGTACATCAATCAATGTTTAAAAGGAACAAGGTTTTAATTTAAGTGCAGGTACATCTAATAATGTCAAGCCAGATAATCCCAGAGTGTGGTTTCTGAAAAAGCTAATATCTCAGAAACCAGTGTTGAAGTGGATTCAAAACTGGTCAAAAAAATGATGTTTGATCACAACAGATCAAGCCTCGAACCTCAATGTTAAATGATGTTTGAACAAAACGGTTCAAGCCTCGTAACACAATGTCAACAGAAGTTCCTTCAACAGACACGATAGTTATGACATCAATGATAGAGTTGGAAAGTCTATTCGGTCCTTTCTTCGACGAATATTTCAATGGAGAAAATCAAGTTGTTTCAAAGTCTTCCGTTATTACTACTGCTGATACATCCGATAAACGTCAACAACAACCAGATTCAACTTCATCTACTTCAACTCTAGCAACAACTGTCACTGCTGATGGAAACTTCGACATGTAAATATTTTTTATTTTTCTCTATATTTTGATTTAAAAATATTTTTGAAAAAGAAAATAGAAAAATATAAAATCTATAAAAACAAAATATAAAATCGAAAAATTTCAAAAATACCAAAAAGAATATTCTCGACATGTCTCTTGGAATCGATAACATTTACGTACCTAGAAATGTCGATTAACGTTGACACATGTGTGTAAATGAAGTTCGAGCAAGAGTTCAAACTTTTCAAAACATGTCATTTCTAAATTTTTCTCTATGACTTATGTACATTTCAGTGCATAACTCGGACCCGAATGTAATAGGCGAGTGTACGCTTCAGTGCGCTTACTCTACAAATAGAAGAGAAGTCTTTTATCATGGTTTTTAAAATCGTTGAACACGATTTTTAAAAAATAACTTTCAATGTCAAATTGTCTACAATATAATTAGTGGTATTTCTCCATAAAAAGTGGTATTTGTTAAAATTGTGTGTTCAACACTCTCTTACTTGAATATGTTTTAAAAGAATTGTAGTTCGTAGAATGTCAATTTATGTGAATTAATTTC
>BQNB010004594.1:29431-40486 GCA_026074375.1 Tanacetum coccineum | reverse complement strand
TAAAAAAAGGAAGTTTTACAATAACTTTTGGTTTTTGAGTTGCATTTGATTTTTTTGAAAATATCTTATTTTTATGATAAAGTTTTTATGGTATTGGGTTAATGAGAGAATGGGCTTTACATAGATGCTGTTAGCCCGTTACTTCTCTTTGGGCTCAGTCCGCTCTCAAGTATAATAAGTCCAATCAATAACGTTATGCAAACCAAAACATATGGAACATACTTAGTGTGTGTTTAGGTATTAACTTACATATGAGCTTCTTTTTTTTTAGAATAAGTTAGCTTGTAAAATAATTATTTCACATTTATTTCATCTCATTAGATGTTCCTTAAGAGATATTTAAAGTATATGTTTCATGGCCACGAACAATGTAATGTTCATCGGGTGGTATGTAATTTGGATATGGCTTATCGTAGTACATAACTAAATATCATATCTTTTTCATCATTACAACGAATGCAATTATGCAAAGCAAATGCAGCCCTAATGACATCAATTTGAGTTTCCACACCTAACTAAACATTCTACCAAGTATTTTTTTATTGTTTTTTATGTTTCAAACGACTTATCAAATTTATCATCGTGGTTAATCATATCAAATAACAAACTTATAAATTGTAGTTTTAGCAAATTGTTTACAACATATTATTATTATTATTATTTTATTTTTTTATAAATCACTTTATTAAGAAACTCAAGAGATTTACAATAAATTAGAGGAGAGCCGAGATACTATCTGGGCCTCTACTTCTTTAGCGATAGCGAAACTGATCATATTAAATATATGAACAGCAACACGTGCCCCAATATCCTGAGCCATGAAGAACTTTCGGATCCGCTTCAGCAATGTAACTACATCTGCCTTTAATTCCCCCAAAGAAGAGAAAGAAAAAGGAAGAAACCCATATCCAATAGCCGCACACTTAGCCATACTTACCGCGTTTACGCTGTGCAACATCAATCACGGCCTGACCGGGTACGAAATCTGCCATCGCGGTTTGCGTCAAAGGTGAAGATCCAGTCAGATCCACACACATCAAGTCCTCCATCCCACGAGTAAAGTAACATATCTGCTGGACGTAATGGTTTGTCACGCCCTCCATCCAACCCGATATCGACTTCCTTACCAGCTGAAATCCCAGAACGATAGCATATGTCGACAAGGGTATCGCGCACAACGTTATGACGATGTTTTATACCAATAATCCCAGCACGCAATATAGCATGGTCTCCATAAATATCCCCAGCATGGTCTTCGTATTATTATTATTATTATTATTATTATAGTTTTGTAGGTATGCATAAACCTTATTAATCATGTTCAGTTTTAAATATATTGTAAATGATTGAAGTGTATATCAGTAATTTAAAATTTTCACAGCTATAAAATATTGTAAAAGCTTCATGAATTGGTTTTTCATTTTGTAGCTACTTATCTGGAATAAAAACAACTCCGTATTTAAACACATCTACTTATTTTTAAAAAGATTATTTTTATAATAAAAATCTCGGAGAAAGACTTATGCCAAAAAGGCTCAAAATGAAATGATAGTGAAACGAGCTCTTACATAAATAAATAAAGGGCATGGTTATTGATACCTTCCTAAAAGTCGTCCTAATTTTTTTTTTAGTTTTATAATTTTGTTTGTATTGTAATATCATAAAATAAAAAAATGGAATAGAAAATATAAAGTTTGATAAGTTAAACTTAGCAAAACATGAAAAATACGGAGCATGAAACTGTCTTATTCTGTTAATAAAGTGGATAAAATTGTAAAAGAAATTCGGAAGAAAAACTATAAAGTTTTACGAGTTATCAAATTTTATTTTAGCTTATATTTCATGAACCTCAATTTTCTGGTTTATTTTAAGACTTGTGAACTTATATAAGTTTATCATATCATAATAAATTTATATAAGCTCGTAAGTCTAAAAATAAGCTGAAAAATTAAAGCTTAAGAAAAATAAGCCCAAATGGGCTGCCGAAACCAATGTTTTGAAACCCGGTTCGACCCGGCCGGGTCAACCGGTTGAACCGGTTCCGGTCGAAAAAACGGGTCAAATTAAACCGGGTTTCATATTTTCGAAACCCGGTTTGACCCGCCGGGTTTAAGGTGACCCGGGTCAACCCGGTTCTCGAGACCAGGTTTGACCCGGCCGGGTTTTGGTTTTTTCATGTTTTTTTATAAATAAAGTAAGTTTTTTATATATATTTGCAACGTAATTTTATTTGTTACATGTTATATTTGGTAGTAAATCGTTTTTAGGCTAAATATAAGGTATATTCATAATTTATATATATAATTTTTGGAATTATTGCAAATATTATTATTATTATTATTATTATTTTAAAACCGGGTTGACCCGGCGGGCGAACCGGTTGAACCGGTAACCCGGTGACTCGACCGGGTCGATTAGAGACCCGGTTTTCAAAACATTGGCCGAAACAAACCACCCAAAAAAAACTAGAGGGAAGTGCAAAAAACATCCCTGTGGTTTGCCAAAAAACCGTCTCACGTCCCTCGTTAAATATTTGCCCAAAACACATCCTCCCGTCAATGTTTTGAGGCACGATACATCCCTTGGACTAACGGTGCAAATTTATTTTCCGTTAAGTATTAACGAGGGTCTAAAATGTATCGTGAATCTTTATTTTAAAAAAAATTATTTTTTTAGTTTTTGTTTAAAAAAAATCGTACTTTTTAAAATCTTAGTTTTGTAAAAAAAATGTTTTAAAAAATCCGTATTTTGAAAATCTTAGTTTTTAAAAAGTACAGATTTTTTTTAAAATTTTTTGTAAAAAAAGTGCGAAATTTTAAAACAAAGTTCACGATACATCCCTGTGGCAGCAAAAAGACAACAATACCCTCCTTTTAGACCCTCGTTAATACTTAAAAGAAATTTTTTTTGTGTTAGTCAACTAGACAACTATGTGTGGTTTGATTCGGTGAGTCAAAGTCAATATTGTAACTAGTTCCAGTCCAGCTACTACCTGCTGTGTTATACTAAACTGAAACGACAGTGAAAAATTGGTCGGGTGAGTCAAAGTCAATGGCAAAACGACGGATGAGCATAAAAACAACGACAATCATCATCATCCTTTTATTATGTCTGGTTGCTTTATCAACTGTATTTGCTCCTCTTCCTTCTTCTAACTCCCACCTCAAACAACATCATCATAAAGTGAGTTACTACTCTTCATTTTTATATTTTTTAAGATTTGGTTGTTATTGATTGTAACTAAATTATTATTGTAACAGGTGGTGTTGAATAAAAATAAAAGTTTTGAAATAAAGGATGATCAGTTTTGGAAAGACGGAAATCCGTTTCGGATTATTGGTGGTGACTTGCATTATTTTCGTACTCTTCCTCAGGCACCTACCAAACTATCTTCATTTCATTATATTTTTCTACAATTTGTATGTTAATCATCAATCAAATTGTCGTTCTTCGTTTTATAAAAGCCTAGCTAGGTGTAAAATGCCTTATTAGAGGGCTACATGTTATTGGCGCTGACGTGGATAGACTTTTGTCGGACCATCGTCCAATTCTTCTTCGTGAAATGTCTTTTGATTACGGGCCGATTCCATTCATATTTTTTCACCACTGGCTGGAGTTAGACGGGTTCAATGAGTTCTTCGTTATTGACAAATGGAAATCAGCTCCTATGGATCTATATAGGTATGCATAACCTTGTGGGTAAACTGAGATACATTAAGAACAAAATTCGGGATTGGACCAAAAGCAATCGTCTTATTAAGAAAGGTATGTCTGATATGTATAAAAATGAGCTTCGGCAGTTAGATGGCCTCATTGATGATGGTAAAGGTTCTGATGTGGTGGTCGCTAAACGAATGGAATTGACGAATGAGCTTCAACATATAGAAAAACTACAAGCAATGGACTTGGCTCAAAAGGAAAAAATAAAATGGTTGATAGAAGGCGACGAAAATTCTTGTTATTTTCATGGGATTTTGAATAAACAGCGAAACCAAATGAACATCAGAGGAGTCCTGGCTGATGGTGTTTGGCAAGAGAATCCGAAGGATGTCAAACGCGAATTTTTTGATCATTTTCGTTCCAGATTCGACCAACCTTCCAATCACCGAGCTATCGTGGACATGATTTTTCCGAATCAATTATCCAGTGATCAGAAGGCTGATCTCGAATGCGAAGTGACTAAGGAGGAGTTGAAACGTGCAGTGTGGGACTGTGGGGTGGATAAATCCCCGGGTCCAGACGGGTTTACTTTTGGGTTCTATCGCCACTTCTGGAACACTATTGATAATGACGTGTTCACGGCAGTTAGACACTTCTTCACTTTCGCGGATATCCCAAAAGGTTGTAATTCCTCTTTCATTGCCCTTATTCCAAAAATTCCTAATGCTAATTTGGTTAAAGACTTTAGACCCATTAGCCTCATTGGTAGCATATATAAGATTATAGCGAAAATTCTGTCGAACCGGCTTGTTATGGTTTTGGGGGATATCGTTAGTGAAGTTCAATCGGCTTTTATTGCGGGAAGACAAATTCTTGATGGCCCTTTTATTCTTAGCGAAGTTTTGCAATGGTGTAAAAGCAAGAAGAAACAGTCTCTAATTTTCAAAGTCGATTTTGAGAAAGCTTTTGATTCGGTTAGATGGGATTTCTTAGACGATGTTCTTAGAAAATTTGGCTTTGGAAACAAATGGTGCGAATGGATCCAGAAATGTTTAAAATCTTCGAGGGGTTCTATTCTTATCAATGGCAGTCCTACCGAAGAATTTCAATTCTTCAAAGGATTGAAACAAGGTGACCCACTTTCGCCCTTCCTTTTTATTCTTGTTATGGAATGCTTACATCTTTCTTTTCAAAAAGTAGTAGATGCTGGTATGTTTAAGGGGATCAATCTTAGTCAGTCGGTTAATCTATCTCACATGTTCTACGCCGATGACGCGGTTTTTGTTGGTCAATGGACGGATAGAAACATAAACACTCTTACTCACGTGTTAGAATGTTTCTATCATGTGTCAGGTCTTCGTATTAACATGAGCAAAAGCAGGATTATGGGTGTTCATGTGGATAGTGATAAAGTGCAACACGCGGCGGGAAAACTTGGTTGTCTTATTCTCAATACTCCATTTTCTTACTTAGGTACCAAAGTGGGAGGTATAATGTCTCGGGTTGAGTCTTGGAAAGAGGTCATAGATAAAGTTGAATCTCGTCTTTCCAAATGGAAAATGCACGCCCTTTCCATTGGTGGTCGGTTAACATTGTTGAAATCGGTGCTTGGCTCGATTCCAATCTTTTATATGTCCATCTATCGTGTCCCGTCGAGTGTTCTCCAGAAGATGGAATCTATCAGGTGCAACTTCTTTAATGGTCATGAGGTAGGTAGCCGCAAAGCTTCTTGGATAAAATGGAACAAAGTGCTAGCTGATAAATGTAACGGGGGCTTGGGGGTTTCGAGTTTATTCGCCCTTAATAGGGGTTTATTGACGAAATGGATGTGGAGATTTTACAACCATAACACTTCTCTATGGTCTAATGTTATTAAAGCTATACATGGAGAAGATGGAAATGTTGATCTTGTTCGCAATCCCGGTATGAGATCTTGCTGGACATCGATTGTTAAAGAGATTAAGGCTTTGGAGCTCCAAGGTGTTAGTGTGTTAGATAATATGCATCTCAAGCTGGGCGATGGTGCTACGGCCTCTTTCTGGAAAGACAATTGGTCTGGTAAAGGGACAACTAAAGTCTTATGTCCACGGCTGTAATCGTTAGAAAATCAAAAGGAGGTGACAGTTGGAGCTAAAATAAATGACACAGGTTTAGACCGTTCTTTTCGTCGTGCTGTTAGAGGGGGGGGCTGAACAGTCGCAACTTGACATTCTAACTTCCTTGGTGAGCTCGATTAATTTGGTACCCATGTGTGACAGATGGGTTTGGTCCTTGGATAGTTCGGGTGACTTCTCAGTCGCTTCTATTCGGAAAGCCATCGATGTGAAACGCCTCGCAACTGGTACCTCTAAAACACGTTGGATCAAATATGTCCCTATTAAAACCAACGTGCTCGCATGGAAAATAAAAATGGACGCTCTCCCAACTCGGTTCAACATCTCTCGACGCGGTATGGATATACACTCTCTTGCTTGCCCTATTTGTGATAATGGCATTGAGTCTTCGGATCATCTCTTCTTCAAATGTGATATGTCTCGGCAGTTAGCTATTAAAGTCTCTTCATGGTGGAACATTAATTATGAGGATATCAACTCTTACAACGAACGGAGCTCATGGATAACATCTCTTCGTCTCAAGAACAAAACAAAGGCGATGTTCGAAGGTATTTTTTACACTATGTGGTGGTACATTTGGAACTTCCGTAATAAGCTTCTTTTTGATGACAAAGCGCCTTCGAAAGCAATGATATTCGACAATGTCGTATCTAGTTCTTATTATTGGTGTAAGTTTAGAAGTAAATCCTCGTTTAGTTGGATAGAGTGGCTAAACAATCCTTATTTGATTATTATGTAATTCTAGCTCCTTGCTAGTTTTTCTTAATAAAATTCGCCGTTCAAAAAAAAATATTAATTTAGGTTTCAATTGTGCGTTCGTAATTATTTAGTTTTAGATTTTTGTATATTATAGAAAATTAGCTAAATGCTTTTCTTTTCTTTTAAAGGTGCAGTTTTTTAACGGAATTGCATCGAAGTCATTTAAGTGACTTTGTTGAAAACTCGTCACAATTTTAAACCGTTTCATATCCGTTACAATTACATACGTAGCAAATCTATTGCAAATTTATACCGTTACAATTTCGTAGCAAATTTATTCCGTTGCAATCTTGTACCAAATATTATCCGTTGCAATTTCCTTGCAATATCTACCGTAACAAAATCGTAGAAAAACTGTTGGAATATTATCCGTTGCAAAAACGGTTGCTAATTTAGAGCGGATTTTTGCAAGGGATTCCTACCGGAGCATTAGCTCACTTGTTTATTAGACCCTTTAAGTTAGTGAGCTAAATTTACTGGCTTAAAGTTTTTTTAATATGTCAACATGTTTAAGCTAAATACAGTACGATTTAACGGAAATTAGAAATCTTCTTTGGACAGTGATCGGTTTCTCCCTTTATAAAACCTCCATTAAGTTTTACATGAAACATCTTGAATTGAAGTAAATGATATGGGAATTGACAACAAACAATTATCTTACTACAAGTTCCTCACATAATCATCTAAAGATTACATAAAAAGACACATTACAAAAAACTGTAAAGTTCATCGATTTTCATTAGAATATTAGAATCAGAACATTGGCCATAAACTTATTTTCAAATTCCTGTTGCTAGGATTCTCATCAGCCGGAAAAACCTCGCTAGTTCATTCTCTTCGTTGCCAATGAATATCAACAGCACCAACAGAACAATTGATTCAACACATATAAAATAGACGAGATAGTAGTTTAGGAATGATGGACTTGCGTATAGTGAAGTTGGAGTTGAAGTTGAAGCTGGAGTTGAAGTTGTAAGCCTTTTATCTGCTATGATAAGAATGATAATCTTGTCGTTGTTGATTTCGACCATTCCACTAATGAAATAATGAGGCCCAGTTTGGTTCAACTTGACCACCGAGTAACCATGATCGTCAGACTTTGTTGGATCAACGGGTGATGGTGCGTTGCATATGATGTAATCTTCTTGCATTTTTGTAACCACCAAACTCTTATCAGCCTCGTACATATATACTATAAAACCAACAATAACAACAAACACTTATTCTATGAACATAGTTTTAAACTCGCTAATAACCATCGTATTCTGACTAGAACTGATCAATAGAAACATTTAAAATACAGATTCAAATACATATATGTAATTAACTAATACACAATATCATACATTCTGATAAGTAGGCTATACAAGTGGCAAAGCAAGTTTATGTTAGTTTATAAGTGTTAGTTATTCTTCTGAATGGAAGTCTAGACTAATTCATAGTTAACTGTTGCATGTATATATAACTCACTTACCGATGGTGTCCCCAACTTGTAAACGGCTTCTTTCGTTCCATTTATTACATGTCGTTGCTTCAACCACAAAATCGTTAGGTGCATCAATGTACTGAATCAACAATACTAGACTTAAAAGAGCCATAAAGACAATGGATCTTGCCATTGAAGCTTTAGCGAGAGTGAAGCTTTAGGTCGTGAAACTGGTGGGGTAAACAAACAAACATCGATCTATATATTGACATTATATTTATAGGAAAAAATAATTGATATATAGGCCATTGATTTAGAATAGATATTATATTCCATATATAGACTTTAAAGTTTATGATAGAATTTAGAATAGATATTAATATTGCATTAAAAAATAATCATCCTAAGTTTTTCTGACATATATCACAGATAAACCTACGGTGTATTTATAAAAGTTAGTAAAAATAGAAAAAAAAATTATATGATATAAGTAGAGGCGTTAACGATCCGAGCCGAGTCGAGTTGCAACATATTCGAGCTAGGCTCGTTTAATACCTATTCGGCTCCAGCTCGAATAAAATTGTATTTATAGGCTCGAGCTCGAATAAATTTTTTTTGTTCGAGTTCGAGCTCGAAGCTCGTTTACATTTTGTTAATGAAGACTTAGAACCTATCATATATAAGCTCGAGCTCAATTGACTCGCTTATTAACTTAAGCTCGAGCTCGAATAAGCTCGTTTATATTTAAAAATATTGTTTAGTACTCAAAATAAAGCATATAAAACTTTACTTATTTAAAAACATATTCATAAATTCATAAACAAATAATTATATATATTAGTTTCATGCTTTTAATTATGTGTTTCCTTTTAAACTTTTACGTAAGCTTTTATTTTTATAGTTTCCATCACTCATTCTGTTAGCCTTAATTATATCATGTCAAACAAGAATGTTATCGGTCTTAGAAAGTCAAACTAGGTCTTGTATTGTAATAGAAACGAAAACGTAAAAAACCAGACGAAATAGTAAAAAAAAACGGCCGAAAACGTAAAAAAAGAGGTACTGACAAACGGTAAAAAAAAACGGCACGAAAAGTAAAAAACTGGGCGGGAAAACGCAAAAAAAGGACAAACGAAAACGTAAAAATCGGGGGAAAACGCAAAAAAGCACAGACGAAAAACATAAAAAACCAGACGAGAATCGTAAAAAAACGGAACGAAAACGTATAAAAACGGGCGAGAAAACGTAAACAAATGGCGGAAAAAAGTAAAAAACTGCCAAAAAGTAAAAAAAAGACGAAAATGTAAAAAACTAGACGGAATAGTAAAAAAGCGGACGAAAACGTAAAAAAACGAGCGAAAACGTAAAAATTTGTATAAAGAAAATCATATAAAGAACTATTATTGTTAAAGGACTAACGATGCAAATCGATCATTAGCTAAATGGACTTACGTTGCCACATAATAACTAATGGTACAAACGTTTGGTTCAAGTCGGTTAAAATTTTGAAAGTACGTGGGTTTCGGTGTTAATAAAAAAGTAAAAGGTTTAAGTCGAGAAATTTTAAAAAGTACGTTGGTAATTTATGGCTTTTACCCTTTACATTCAAGTAAGATTTCACACTTCTTATTATAGTAATTGTTTAGTAGCAAAATTGAATGAAAGTCCAAAAATTGATTCCGAGCAAGAAGCATAAGATTGGCAAATTGAAACCTTGTTATGGGCCCCAGATTACTTTCTCTCATAATAATCTCAATACAATTAATAAAAAACTGTATTTCATGTACTTTTCCTTTCAAAATTTTAATATTTAATAATTAAAATATATTTTTAATTAAATATAATTCATTATATTATATACATATACTATAAATGGAATAAAACGCTGCCGTTTTGGTAGCTTGCTACAGTGCTACAGTAACCGGGCCGGCCCATTTTACCTTTTTTTGTTTTTTTTTCCTTTTCTTTAACTAGGCAAATTTAAAAAAAAATTTTGCTCGGCACAAAATAAGAAACAAAATTACAAAGGTACTTAGTTATTCAGATCAAAAAATATCCGCGGCACGAGACCAAACACATAAGCTGATGTAAAAAAAATAAACCATTGCACAAAATAATTAAAAAAAATTGCTCGGCACAAAATAAGAATTTTTTTTACAAAAGTATTGATTTATTCAGATCAAAAAATACCCACGACATGACGCCCAACACATAAGCCCATATAAATTTTTTTATTAAACATGACACCGGAAAAATAAAGCCGCACAAAATATATAAAAAAACAAAATTCAACACCCCGCATCAACGCGCGGGCAATCATGTTTAACACATATTTACCCAATCTCATAAAATTATATTAAAATAAACCCATATAACCAAAAAAACAACCTTTAAACACATAACCTTTAAAAATTAGCATAACATACAAATTTAAAAAATAAAAAACACCCACATCTATGATAAATGAAACACCGCTCCGCAGTAACGCGCGGGCAACTATGCTTGTTATCTTTCATTTTTGTTTCAAATTTAACCTTTATACATACCAAACGGCCCTAAATTGTGTAAATCAAAATAAACTAGGTGCAAATGAACTAAAAAACAGGTTTTAAATGTTCGTATATGTTATTAGTTATGTGCAAAAAGTAAAGGAAAAAATATGTAAAAGTAGTAAATATAAAAATAATACTTCTCCAAGCCATATGCTAATGTGCACAACCTATGGCTTAAAAAGGATATCAAGAATCCACTAACCTTAATCATGAGTGTTTCCTTGTATACTTTCTATAATTCTAAAAAGACTTGCCCATTAACAGAAATTAATATTATATTTAGTGAAAGTTTAATACTTAGTTATTTGATTTAGGTTCATTTGGATATAAAATTTTTTGTGGATACCAGGGGACCAATCTCCACCCTTCATCTTTATCTTAATCTAATGGATAAGATTAAACCAAAAATTATTTTTAACCTTTTTTTTAAATCTTAATATCTCTCAAACCGTTAATCGTCAAACGAAAAAAAATATACCATCACGATGAGCATTTAATTATCTTTCTATAGATATCCACTTTGATATACTTTCGACAAAAAAAA
>BQNB010004594.1:0-20810 GCA_026074375.1 Tanacetum coccineum | reverse complement strand
TTCTGTATTGCTTTGAAGCATGATAATCATGAAGTCACGCCCCCTCGGTTGCCATTATACTCTGATATTTTGGGGGTGTTACATTTTTGAACCTCGTTTTGCATTTCATACAAAGTATGAACACCTTTTTATAAACTAGCAAAATTCATTCTGTCAGGCATACTAAAATAATCATTTGCATAAACCCATGTAAGTCAACTTACATCACCATTAAACAAATGCTTTTAAGTAATCTCTTACTTAATAATAACTAGTTGCATTAGTGAATAAGACAAAAAAAGATTAACCATTTTTAAAAACAAATCTTATAAGATACTTTATATCTTTCAAATCTTTCTATTCTAGTGATTAAATTGATTTTTCTTCTAAAACAATATCCATTCAGATTTTATAAGTACATTAAGAATCTAAGAAAAAGATTTGAAAAGATTTTTTAACAATTTTGAATTTGTCCCGCGGATCCACGGATCCGCCAAATACACATACAGATCTACCTATTAAACATACGGATCCACCTAAAATTTCAGCAACAACCAAATTTGTTTTTTCTATAAATACCAACCATTTGCATATATTTTGAGCAACTCTTTTCACACATTTTCTCTTGCATATTTTCACACATTTAGGCATCATTAAAATTAAGTTTTTACAAAGTAAAAACACAAGTAATCATGTCTTAAAATCCTACTAACCCTTGATCATAATGTTTCTAACTTTTATTTGTTACAAGCATGTTTCTACATGATCATCCATTCAAGTAAGCTTAGAGATCTTGCCATCCTCATCCACCACTACCACATATATGAAGATCTATCACAATAAGCATAGTGTCTTGTCATCTTCATCAACAACATCATGTTTTGTGATCTTGATGTTTAGATTAGGATTTTATATCCAATTGACACTTATGTATTGGATCATCATTATTATGTATCATAACTATACACCAAGCTAGAGTTAGTTGGTTTATGTGTTTAGGCTATAAAACATAAGGTTTCTTATGTTGGGCCATAAAACATAACAGGTTTGATTGTACTCAAAGAAATACTCTGTATTTAGCTTTGTACCGGAAAAAGTGTAAGAGACGTTAGGTTGATTCTACCTCGAAGCAGGGCTCGGTATTTAGCTTAGTACCGGATAAAGTGTAAGCGACGTTGTATGATTTTCTCCGCCTAAAAGGAGCTTGTTGATCAAGTGAAGTAACTCTCGAGTTGCGTACTCGGGGAGTAGAGTAGGGCGAAGAGGAGCTTCGTAGCCGAACCACTATAAATCATCATGTCCGGTTTGCGCTTTCTTTTACTTATCGCTTTACATTTATGCTTGCTTTTATCGCTTTACATTTATATTTGCATTGCGTCTATGTTTGTGTTCTATAATGTGTTGTGGTGACATGCTTAGTTTTATACTCTTTACTATTTAAATTGTTGTAGATCTATTAGAGACACTTATCATATTACGTCATACTTGATTGGTTGTTTGATACAAAAGATTTAAGTTTTTAATAGAAACGTATTCACCCCCCTTTACTATTCCACAGTTGGTATCAGGAGCCACGTCGCTCTAATTTTCAAAACAAATAATTTTTAAAATAAAGTACGGTTCATGTATCACATTTTCTATTGATGTGCGGTGATTGCAAACCGAAGTTTTACAATCCTCCTAGGCAGTGTACCAATCGTTGTAGTGTAGTATATGTAAGACTCGGGGGATTGATCGTTCTCTAGGAGAATAGTTTGTTTAGGTTCGAATCGAATGTCACTAAGGTCTAAGGATTGAGAGAAAATTATTTTTGTGTTTTTATATTTTTAGTAAGCAAGTAAATCTCGGGTTTTGAAGGGGTTTGATTAAGCTAATAACTACTCCTAATTGCAAGAAATAAAATAGACTAGAAAATAATTATACAATGAGGTGTACTTACCTAGGATGCACTACTCTTTGCTAGCTATCCAATTCTACCTATTGCCCGTCACTCTCGTAATGCAATGTGTAAGTATCTAATAAATTAAACACCTAATTCGGAATCCACCCAAATGGCAAGGTATTATGAAGACTGTTGAAAAGATATCATCTAACCTAGCCGCGTTTCTCTAGACGTCTTCGCGTTACAATTAAGAAGCTAGTTTTCTAGAGCCTAACGCACACACCATTAACAAGAAGCAATATGAAACAAGAATTATAAACTATAATCAATTATACTCATTGAATCTGTCACGCCTTAATTGGTGAATATGGAGGATCCACAACATCAATAAAAAAACAATAAGATATAATTAATCAATGACAAGTTTCATGCAATCCTAAATAAAAACTAGTTGAATTAGCCAAGCATACTTGAATAAGAACAATTAACAATAAGAATTGAAGACATAATCAAGATATAATCAATAATAAAAAAAACCCCACACGAAACTCTTTGGCGATTTTGGAGAAAAAACCCAAACCTCATCCGATTCTTTTCTGCCTAATTTCTTGTCATTGATTCCTTATTTTGTATGCTATAACTTATCCTTTATTAGGTTTTCGATCCAAGTTTAGGTAGTTTTTGATCGTGTTTTAGGGTTTCTTTTATCGCAAGTTTTAGGGTTTTGGTTTTCTTGTCGTATCTGCTCATTAATTGTTCATTAGTTCTCGTGAATGCAGTTATGATTGGCGGTTGATGTTGGTTGTGCTTTTATGTAAAACCCTAGTTTTTAACTAGGGTTTATCGCATCGTAGTTTGGCGTTGTTCTACTTGGTATTATTGTTTTTTCTTTTTTGGGTGTTGTTTTCTGTGGATCGATCTGATGGATGGTAATGGTGAGGGTAATGTGGGGCAGTTGGATGCTAGAATTCAGCGATTGAAGGGTCAAGATGCTGGGAACGCCGGTGTTTCACAGCATCGCACGCCTATGAGGATTTTGCAAAACCTTAATTTGGAATCGTTAGGGCATGAGAACACACAAGGGGCTTCTGCAGGTGACGAACCTGCTAGGACTAGTCATGGTGGCGTAAGTTTTGGTGGCTAGGGTGCAACTAGGGTTTCTTGTCTTGAGAATGATACGAACACCAATAAATGCGTGTTTGCTGGTAGCAATCGTGCTACTGCTGCTGGGTTGAATCCCTTTAACATTGGTGGGTCTAACGTGAATCTTTCTAGTGGTGTTTTTATGTCTGATGCTAACAAGAAAACCACTGTGGTTACTGGAAGAGGGAGTAACATTACTGGTATGTTTGGTCCTATTCCAAGTAAGTCTACTGATATGTTTGGTAATACATCGAGTATCACAACTGAGGTTACTAGTGACTCTCTTTTTACCTCGTCACTTAATGAAGAGGGGCTGCCTCAATCACCTTTGGTCTCTCCTACTACTCCTTTGCCCCTACATCAGTCTAATGTTGATGTTGCTGCTACTTTTGGAGTTTTATTCTCAATGGTTGTTGACTTAGAGGTGTTAATAACGGATATTGATGCTGGTAAATATGAGGAGTTATTATATGGGATGACTAATGATACGTGTAAGGTAGTCATTGATGCCTTAGGCACCATGTGTGATTTAATTAAGGCCGAAAGTGTTTCTCGACCTGGTTTTGAATCTGATGGTATAATGAACGAGTCTAGTGTTCTAGTTACTATGCATACGTCGTCTCATGTGGAAGAGGTGCTAATACATAGTATTGATGATGTTGCGGCTTTATTTGCTGTGTCCCTTAATTCTCTCAAGGATATTGATGAATTTACTAAAGATCTTGAAGTGGGTAAATGTGACTTGTGGTTAGAACTCACTAAGGAAACGCGCATTGGGATTACTGATATTATTTGTAATAGGTGGGATACTCTTTTGAATATGTAAAAGAGTGCCCCAACTGTTGATGATAATCTGTTTGGTGAGGCTTCGCCTAGTGACACTATTGTTCAGTCTTTGGACATCAATACCAAGTCAACATCCTATGTTGGAGCCGCAGGTGCAAGTGTTAAGGACCAACCTAAAGTTAATTCTAACTTTCGTCACTTGGTGGCTGATCCCGTTTTTGATGGTGTTAACATCTCTATTCCCCGTAAAGTTGTCGAAAAGGTTAGTAAATGTTTTGAACACACTTTATATGGTTACTTTATTGGAAAGAGAATGGCGTTTCCGGATGTTGAATACTATGCTAAAAACAACTGGGCGAAACATGTGCTGAAAAAGATTATGATGAATATCAAAGGATTCTTTTTCTTTAAATTTAATTCACAGGCTGGCTTAGAAGCTGTTTTAGAGGGTGGTCCTTGGTTGATACGTAATTCTCTGATCATTCTTAAGAAATTGTCGATGGATACTAGATTGCTTAAAGAAGAATTGACTCGCATTCCGATATGGGTTAAATTGCATGATGTTCCTATTTAAGTTTTTAAAAAGAGAATGGTATTAGTTTAATTGCTATGTTCATTGGCAAACCTGTTATGCTTGATTCATACATAAGTTCTATGTGTAATGACTCGTGGGGTAGGAGTAGTTTTGCTCGATGCTTAATTGAGATAAATTCAGAGGATGATCTTGTGGATGTTGTTACTATTGGCATTCCTTCACTTACTGGAGATGGGTTCACCAAAGAAACCATCCGTATTGAGTATGAATGAAGGCCGCCTAGGTGTGATATATGTAAGAAATTTGGTCATGTTCATGACCATTGCCCTAAAAAGGTGGTGAGTCCTCCTATTGTTACTAATTCTACTGTTGTTACTCCTGCTGTTGAGAAGTCAAATGATAGTTTCCAAACAGTGGGTAAAAAGAAGAAGAGGAAAGGTAAATCCAAGTCTACTAATGGTGGTCAGTTTGTTGGTCCTTCGGTTAAACACACTGTTAGATATGAGCCAAAGGTGACTACAAACTGTTGAAGACTACTGGTACTTCTTCTAAGAAAGATAATATATCCACATCTAATTCTTTTTTTTGCCTTGAATGATGATGAAGAAGATGAAGACGAAGCTGTTGAAAATGTGTATGATGAATCGGCTAACTTATTTCCTAATACAAAAACCAGTGGAAATTCATCTTTCACGGCTGCTGCTGGTTAGCTTGTTCACTTGAGACACTTTTTCTAGTTGCAATTAGTTGTCTCTAGAGTTTTAAGTGTTTATGGCATGTCATAAGCACTAGTTCTAGGTGTTTATCAAGTTGTTTAACTTGAGGTTAATGTGGTACTTCAGCCACATTCCATTTGTACTTAACATTTTCGGTTTTAATATACTTTACCGGGGTAACCCTTTACCCAAAAAAAAAAGAATAAAACCTTTTAAGTTGCTGGAAAAACACCTACCCAACCCCTAGAATCGGACTTAAGGTTGGGGGCTTAGAAAAAACGAAGTTATGTGATTGCATTTATAGGCATATGTTGAGTCGGTTCATTTTGACGGCGTCAGGATTTCTTGTGTCACCGTCGCCAGGGCCTGATCACCAAGTTGTAAGTTTTCTCGTCGCAGTCACGTGGGGTAGTTGAATCGTCAAAATCCAAGTTCGTATGAAGGAGTTATGATCAAAACAATATCTGATACTTCACGCGCAAGTTGAATGGTCATCTTTATCTTGTAATGTCGTCACAACAAACTGTGACGTCGTCGCTCTTTAACATTGATAGCGTCAGAGTGAATCCTGACACCATCTCCACGTAATGTAAAACCATCACTTGATCAAAATCTTGTAGAGTTGCATTCTTGTCTCGTTTCTTCCCAAATTGAGTCCACATCATGTACTTTTCATCTAAGTGCTCCCAAAATGTTAAAATCACAAAAAGAAAGGATTTAGGGCGTATTTAGAGTATATTAGCATTATTTTGGGGGTTAAATGACACCGAAAAAGTGTATAAAAGGACATCTCATCAAATACCCCTACACTTGGGATTTGCTTTCCTCATGCAAATGGGTTTTTCTATCTAGTAAATAGCAAAGTCGGAGGCATTTAACCTACTCAATAAATATAATTTATGGTACTACCGGATAGACCTTGTAATTAAAAGCAAGAAAATTATATACTAGCACCTCACATAAGTGTTTGGATTCTCTCTTTCTCTCGGTGAATAATGAATTATAACATGTATAGGAAACGGGAAAATAACACTCATTACCTGTCATAGTATATAAATTACCATAAGCTTGATAAAGAATCAAAACCTCCATCACTTTGGCGTAAGCACCTAGGAATTACTATCAAAGAGGTCTTTTAAAGGGTTGTAACGTTAGGTGTAGGGTAAAGGAAACACGGTTGGGGATATTTGGGGGAATTTTTATTGGTGGCAAGCTAATTATCTACAAGAATACATGTAAAAGGCGTTGCTAAGCCAAGACTCAATAAAACTAGGACAAATATACACAACTCTACATTAAACTCTTTCTTTTCTTTTCTTGACTCTTTCTTGAACATAAACAATAGCAAGATGGCAGCCCGTATTTTCTAACATATTTTTTTGCTTTTTTTTTTCATTTTTCTATTTTTTACACACTTTTGTCCTGCCATCTGCTAAAACATAAACAATATATATGATTTGGGGTTTATAATTACACCCCTACACTTGAGTTTTTAATACTCAATAACATAAACTAACTAATGACTTGAATTGAGAAGGATCAATAAACAAGGAGTGTCTTAAGCACGTATGGGAGTAATAATTTTGACTTTCTTTCCCATTTCTTCATATAATGAAAACTACCATGAATCCCAATCATCCCAAAACTATATACACTAATAATGACTCGACTTAGCTACCATGTACCTAAGTAAATATTTAACTGGGGTTTAACAAATGTGATAACAATAATGTACTAAATATGAGTACATACAAAGAAGGCTAAGGCGATTTGGGAGCAACATTTTGGTAGGGTGTAAACAATGCTCTTTATTAATAATCCAAAATCCACTAAAAAATTACGAGAACCGCGAAAAGGATAGGCTCGGAAGGGTGTACTAGGGGTATCATGCACTAAAAATGAGTGCATAGCAAGGGTGTTGGGGTAGTTATATGATTGAGGAGACCATCATAACCATAACAAATACATGCTTAAAACAAGGGTTTATCCTAATGCCTCTTATCACTTAGTAAATCCTAATCACACGAATGCGATCTCACTAGCAATCTCGGGATGAATCGCTAAAGCAAGTTCTAGAATTTATAATACTATCGGTACACCCTCATAATCCTAACCGATACCAATGCTCCAGAAAAAGCAACAAAACCACACATGCTCGTCCAAATCCATGAACGAGACACATGTGATTGCTCAAATCCTAACCCGAGCAAGCTAAAGGTTAAAATCATCAAAAGCACCAAAGATGAATGCTTTAATTCCTAAAGATCTAAGGGAGAACCACACATTTTTGGGGTGGAATTTTTTTGAGTGGTAGGGTTTTTGTGCTAGTAATATAACTCCTATCCATGAGACGCTTCTAATACTACAATTTCACCGATATATGCCATAATTTTTTTTAAATTTGGGCTAAAATTACCGTCCTAAGCTACGTTTCGGTATATTACTCATCATTTTAAAGACAAAGCAAATGCAAATGGAAAGATAGTTTCTAAGGCTTTCATTACCCATACACTTAAGTTTAAAATTGTCCCTAATGTTCTATGAGTACCAGAAAAAAGAATAAAGGGAAAATAAGAAAAGCAAAAGAAACTAATACTCCATTGGTTTTGCTCAATAATGGAGAAGAAACAAGATAAACCATTTAAATCATCATCCAAGAATTGTTCAAGTGAAAATCCAAAGAACTTCCGGACTCTCCTCATCTAATATAACATGCAAATCAAAGACAAGAAACAACTACACCAAGCATAAAATCGAATCAAGTAGATCATAACAAGATGTAATTCTAGACTTAGAAACAAACTAAAATAAAGGATAGAATACTTGTGATACGAATTATAAATATCATATAAGAAAGTTTGGATTTTAAAAATCTGGAAATTATACAAAAAATAAGTTTTTAAAAATTCAAAAACGCGAAATTTTCTGTGCAACAGTGCCTGACGCCGTCAGGATTAAATCATGACGCCGTCTCCAGGCACTGAGAAAATCAGCGTTGAAGTATTCTGGAAAAATTCCTAGAAAAATCTTATCTTTTGATGTCCAAATTTCTTGTAAAAATTCACAAAATGATCCACAAGTATTTGACACAAACAAACAAAAGCAAACAAAGCATGCATAGAAATTAATCACAAAACATCACACAATCAATTTAGGTTCATAATAATCACATATGATCTCCCTTACACTTATTTAATGCAAAGCACCTTTAATCACTAATGAGACGTAGTCAAAAGCAAAATAAAACATAATTACATATCAAACCAATCATGCAACGATTCATAATAAAAAACTAGAATGCAAACAAGCTAAAAGTTGAAATCACAATAAAAATAAAGCAAGTAAATAAAAATGCTCGCGTTGCCTCCCTGAGAAGCGCTTGTTTTTGTTTGAGTCACGAGCCTGACTCTATGCTTATTTGACGCATAAAAAGGAAGTCTCCCTTACACTTAGCATTAAGTGCGGGTGATAGTAGTGATACACACCATTTCGATGGAAGTATGCCACGTGAGGTGAATGTGGTGTATGAATGGTCAATAGATCTACTACCTTCATCCTATAACTACCCGGACTATATGGGTTGATGGGTGGGTCGGTTCCTCTTTTATCGCCTAGATTTACATCTAAGGATGAAAAATTAGGTAAAAGTTAAGGCTCCGGCTCATCAACACTAGGAATTTCCCTAGAACTAAGAAAGACGTCATGACTATAAGTATTCAAGCCTAAAAACTCTAGTATTGTGTGGTCCAAAGGGTCTACCTCCATCGGGATTCCTATAGTCTCTTCTACTTCTTTCGGGCAAGTCACGGGCGGTGTGTATACCTTAAATGATGGGAGGACTTGTGGGGTACTTTATGGGCTCAGATTTTTCGCCTCATCCTCTATCATATCTAGATCACCTATAGTCTCATCATATGCATCTAACCATGACATGCACCAAGGTATCTTAACCCTAACAACCTCATTCCCAACTAATTGATCCTTCAAATTTGCTATTGTTTGGTCAGAAATAGTGCAAGTTGGGTTTTTCCACTGTTTATCGCATTGGACACAATCCTTAATGGTTTCCCATGCTTTTTCAGGACGCACTTAATCCCATAAGGTTCCCGCCTGCTGCATAGTCAATGTCCCTTTTGGTATAGTTATCGATATTAGGGGTGGCAATTCAGGTCGGGTTCGGGTTGGCGGGTTCGGGTTGACAGGTTGGCGGGTCAGAAAATCCCAACCCAAACCTAACCCATTTAAATAATCGGGTCAACTATGTCAACCCTAACCTGTTTACATATAACCCGAACCTGACCCATTTAACCCGTATATACTTCGGTTGGCGGGTTAAATAGGTTACACGGGTTGAACAGGTTAAACGGGTTTCAGATTGACCCATTTAACCCGCTTCATATACAAAAGTTAGCACATTACACGGGTTAAACACGTTAAACGGGTTTGTGGGTCGACCCATTAAAACCATTTAACTTGTATAATAAAATATAAATAATTTTAAATTTAAGAAAAAAAATCTTAAACGGGTTGGCGGGTCGACCCACTCAATTTATTCTCAACCCAAACCTGACCTGTTTAATAAACGGGTTAGATGGGTCGACCCAAACCCGACCCAAATCTATTTAGACTCAACCCGAACCTGTTAATTTTCGTGTCGGTTTCAGGTCGGGTTTCGTGTCGAGTCAGAAATTGCCACCCCTAATCGATATGATCGAAAAAGATTTAAATTTGGGACCATAAGTTGAGGCCATGATGCGCGATTTTTCAGATTATGTCTTTGTAACTAGTCCACGCATCATAGAGGGATTCATAGTGATGTTGTTGGAACATTAAGGTATATATTTAGAATGAAAAGGGTGGGTTTTAAAAGGGTGTGTTGGGTGGTTTTCTATTCATCATAATGGTAAATGAAAGAGTTACAAACAAAAGGCACAAAGAAAAGACAGACTACAAGAAAGCTAATTGACAAGAAAATAAAATCTCACTTGATAGCAATCTTGTGAGTAGACCTAAGCTAGATAGAATCTAAAACCTAGACTATTCCTCGACAGCGATGCCAAAAACTTAATGTTCGGTGATTGCAAACCGAAGTTTTACAATCCTCCTAGGTAGTGTACCTAATTGTTGTAGAGTAGTATAGGTAAGACTCGGAGGGGTTGATTGTTCTCTAGGGGAATAGTTTGGTTAGGTTCGAATTAAATGTCACTAAGGTCTAAGGATTAAGGGAAGATTATTTTTGTGTTTTTAAATTTTTTAGAAAGCAAGTAAATCGTGGGTTCTGAAGGGAGTTTGATTAATCTAATAACTACTTCCAATTGCAAGAAATAAAATAAACTAGAAAACAATTATACAATGAAGCATATTTACCTAGGATGCACTACTCCTTGCTAGCTATCCAATTCTACCTATTGCCCGTCACTCTTATCATTTACATCATGAAGACATTAATGAAGATATTTTAAAAGATAAGGTAACGTTCTCACTTTTCATATTCGTAGAATATAGATTATAAGTAAATGTCTATGTGACTATGATGTTGTAGTGTAATTAGTTCTTAGAAAATAATGTAGTCTCTAGAAATACCATTTGTTGGTTTTCTAGCTTTGAAGAGTTTAGTTCACTATGAACTATTCTTTCGTGTAGATTATTATTATACGTCTACAAAATGAAATCTTCTATGACCACATAGCAAACTCACGTAGACGAAGAAGAGCAAGCTAGTGGTTAACAATTAACATAGAAGGTAGGATTAGTCGCATGAAGTATTCATAGTCACCTATGGAATGAAACAAACTCCTTCGACCTCGACGTTAGCCTCGGAATATCCATGTCAACCATCATCTACGTCTATCAAAATCAACTTGTTGAAATTTTCAACTACGTTTATTATTCATTATCTGCGTATCAATCTCGTCTCATCTCAAATCGAATTTTACAATTGTCTTTTTGAAGAAATTAATCACTCATTATTGCTAAGAAAATTTCATCTCTAAATCACCTCTCGATTGAGTCATGATTATCTAGTTTCGAATAGTCACAAGGGAAGAAACTTTTTATTAACAAAGGGTTATTTAATAATTGTCTTAAATATTCTCCACAAAAACTGGCCAAAAATCAAAGAAATTTTTTTTTCTCAGAGGGCGGCCCTTAATATTTAAGGGGAGCCGACCGTATAATTGGCGAGGCCCCCTTGATTAATTAAGAGGGACCGCCTATCTGAGAAACAAACACCCCCTTTCATGACGAATTTTTTATGCCAAAAAACACATTATTCATACTTTCTTCTCCTCTCCACTACTGTGACAAAAAACCCAAACACCATAACCATCAAAATCAAAACTTCAAATCATTAAATTAACCAAAATTTGCAAGGGGTAATCAATCAACAACATCTATTGTAAGTCTTCCATCATTCTTTTCATTTGATTTCATTCAATTTTGCTCACAATCAAAATTGGGTGTTCTTCATTATTTTCATGCTTTTCATTTTGGTATAGGATTTCCATAACTATAATGATTCTATAGTCTTTAAGAAACCACTACAACCTTGAATAGGATTGAATCAAATCACTTTTGAGTCAAATTTTTCGAAACATGTTTACCGATGAACACTATAGCCGAATTTTGGTCACAGGCATTCTAAACTTACACATTGTTGATAAATGCCTAAACATGATAAAAATAATCAAGTATTGATTATTCAAACATACATATATACATCTTTTAAATCAATGAGTAAAATTCTATAAAGATAAAGGAGTGTTTGGTTCGTTTCTTAGGAACAATTTTTAGAGTCGAAATGACCATCACTATAGTTTTGTCACGTGTATAAACACTTAACAAACTTGTATAAGCCATCAAGATATATAATTCATATATATCTTGATATATTTTTTAATTAACATAAAATAAAGGGACGTTTGGTTTAATGCTATAAAACATGGTTTCTAGTCATAACAAACACTATTTAACTCTTGTCAAGTCAAGAATAATAAACCTATACTTGTCAAACAAAATATACACTTAATACATAATTTTCGACAAGCTTAGACAAATTTTGTATTAATAAGGGAGTGTTTGGTTCATGGTCTTGATGTTGAAATATATAACTAATATATATTCTTCGACATCCTAGATCAAGTCAAAAATAAATTAAGGAACATAAGGATCACTTCTTAGGTTTTTATTTTTAAAGTCGAAGTAATCCTTGTCCCACATTTGTCACTTTTCAAAACTTTATTTTCCTTCTTATATTTTTTTTGTAACATTTTATGTTGTTGATAACTTGTTTAGGTGACAAAATGCCGAAAGCTACTACCACCGATATATCTCTCACCAAATCCTACATCCCAAAAGTATCCAAAATTCCTGGAATTTCCCCTACTATTGCCCAAATCTACAAACCTATTGAAAACCGCAACATTCACGAAGGTCGTGTTGTTGATCAAGCCTACTACAAATCCAACAATATCGAGCGTCTCTTTACTAACATTCGTTTCAATTGTCTCTTTCAAATCAACGAACCGATTGTTCCAAGATTTATTCTAGACTTCTATAGTCAAGTCACGGTACAAACCGATGAATATGGGAAATCTTTTTATCTATTTTATGATTCAACACGAATTCATAACTCTCACTCTCGCTCAATTCGGTCAAATCCTCAAAATTCCATACAATGGTCAAGCCGTTTTTACAAACGAATGGGACCTTGCATCTCTTGAGTATTCTCAAGAAACCGAGGGACCATATTGCACCAAACTTCCTACTCCCGACGACATTCGTCGACTTCTTGAATTGGAACGTGTCGTGGTAGACCGTACCATCAAAAGTCAAACGGTCTCTCTCAATCTAAATTAAATTCTCACCAAAGAATTAAGCCCCGACATGAACCAATGGGAATAACTCATTCGAGAGAATGTATTCGGACTAGGAGGACATCGGGACCATCTCCCCGCTTGTCTTGCTCACATGTTGTATTGTGTTGTTGCCGAAGAACAATACAATCTTGCTTATTTCTTTGTCAAAAGAATCTAATGTGCTAGAAATACTCCAACCGTAAATCTTCCGTATGACATGTTTCTAACTCGTCTTTATCGACATGTCATGGAAATGTATCCTCATCTTGACAATGGCGTCAATGACATTGTTGATCGAGTCATGTGTCCTTCGTGCTATTTAAACAAACTCGACGACCTCGTAACGTGATCGTGGCTTAGGCAGCCATCCGGCTCTTCTTCATTCTTCTCATCATCAAGGCACGTCATCTCATCAACATGATGATGTGATGTCAAAAAACTTCGGTGACATGTACTCCTTCTCCTACCACCTATCTTAATATTTTGATACTCTAAGTACCAAACTATCAAATGCCTTCCGCTTCCAAACGAACCGATGAAACTCTCTTTGAACGACAAACCGCCTTGCTCAACCAAACGCAACAAATGCATAAGGAGATGCGCGGAGGTTTCAAATCATTTGGAAAGGCACTAAAAGGAGTGTTTAGCAAGAAGAAGAAATGAAGACATAGGATTGAAGTGAGCTAGATGGCTAAATGTAGCTTAAGACAATTTTTTTAACTTAATTATGTGTATGTTATTAACAACTTGTGTGGTGATCATCCGATGTATTCGGAAAGACTTATGTGTTGGTTATTTTTAGGTACTTGTTTGTTATGATGACTTAAACCTTTGGTTGTTTTATTAAATCAACTAGTTATGCCACTTTGGTTTCATGATTCAATGTGTTTATTACATGTTATATGATTAAATGTGCTTATAAAACTCAATAGGGCTTGCTGCAAATAAACCACCAAAACAGAAATACTCTCACAAAAATTCTGAGAAAAATTGTTTTTCTGTGAAAAATGGAACCTACAGAGGGCGGCCCCCTTAATTCATAACGGGCGGCCCCCTTAATTTTAAGGGGACCGCCCTAGTATTTCACGGGTAAAACAATATTTTTCCTGCTTTTTGACCCTCTTTTATCTAGTCTCAGCTATCTTTGCCCAGAATGCCTTGATAAAAACTTTGGAATAACAAAAAACTCATTCCTTTTCAAGTAATTTCTTATCATAATTCCTCTCCGAATGATCATCTCCAATTCACCATCTTCTGCATCATATTTTTTTTTTTTTTTTTTTTTGTTTTTTATTGTTTATCAACCATTATCAACATCCATGGCATCCACTAGAGCCTCCATTTCTAAAGCCTCCCAAGAGTCCAAAATTATCAAACATCATTTCCACCAAACAAATGTTTGTGGATTTAAACCATGATGACACAAAAACTCCATCACCCACACTTCAACTATCATCACCTTGTGCTCCTAATGCACCCTCCAAAAAACACCATCAACCAAAGATACTTTCTCATCCTCAATTGACTACATACCCAAATCATCAACCCGCATCCACATCACTTTCACCTTAATGGTTACTTGAACCCATCACATCTATACTCCAGAGTTTCTCCACCACCTCCAACTCAGATTATGCATCTAAGGGATATCACTTCACCCTTTCACCAATTACCCCACTTGATGTCTAATTTGATTCTCCATCACCTTCACCACCTATTGTTGGCTATCCCATTCATGGAACTCTTCTCTGAGGCACATGGAGATCATGCTTGTGTTGCATTCCATAACCGTACTTTCATATTTGGATTGAGAGATGAACTTCAAAATATGTTTCATATATTGAAACATGCTCTAACAACCATCACAATCATCATTTCACCACCTCACCTTCTTCACCAAACTAAACACACTCTATGTTTGGTTCTCACAATAATTGTCCAGTCCATCATTTTGACAAGCAAGTCCTATAGAGCTTACTAGTTATAGGACTCTTTGTAGTTTAAAATTTTCATGTTGTTAGAATGTTATTTATGTTTCTTATGTTATGCATAAGTGTGTTTACACAATATTTTTACTTCAATGGATGATTATTGTTGGTTACATTATAGTATGCCATATTTTTCCTTCTTGCTACATGTTAGAAATATTTGTATTGTTCTAACTCGTTTTTGTAGCCAAGAAACCTAGCTCGATTCCTTGGTGTCCTTGAACGAAGGGGGGAGACACATCAGGGGGAGAATTTATTCGTCGATTTAACTCAGTAATTTCGACGATGCTTTTTGATTCTACAATAAGGGGGTCGGAGAAATGACATAAACTGCACTAAATACTTGTTATAAAATTATTCTATATTTAATGAGTTTTTAAATGTTTATTAATCATCAAAAGGTGGGAGATTGTGATGAAAAAATGACTAAAAACATTATTATTATTCTTCACATCCTTACGTTTTGATTATATCACAAAATATAAAACGTTCAATGTAAATTCTACTACGCGCTAACAATGTAATTAGTAGTTAATTTTTTATTTCGATAAATTTAATCACTCAAAGGTATGAATAAACAGATGCTTAATGCATTTTTTCATCAAAGGAAATTTTATTCAATATTTTACTTTCTTTATTAAAATGTTGTTAGACATTTTATAAACATTTACAAGAACATTTTTCTACAATAAAAAAAATATTTTATTCAAATAAACATTTGGAAATTCAAATTTTCGGACTAAAATGGCTAAAATTGTTCAGAAAATACCCACACAACAGAAAAGACAAAACTGGGGAGCCTTGAGCTTGGGCGGCCCCCTTAATAACGGGCTGGCCTTCTTATATTTTAAAGGGACGCCTCCCTATTTAAAGGGGACCGCCATAGACTGACGCTCCTCTAGTTTGTCCTCCTCGGCACCCTATTTAAGGGGGCCGGCCATAGACTCCGCTCCTCCTTCTTGTCCTATAAATACTGGACTATTCCTCAACATTTTTCTCACCTTTTGCACTCATTCTTTCTGCTCAAAACAGCCCACTTATCCTCTCTAAAATCCTTTGATCATTTAATCATAAAGCTTTGTTTCCAAGTGATCCAAGCTATATTCCTCAAGTGCAAGAGAAGAATACTTCCATCATCAAGTGAAGAAGTATTACACCTTAGTGTGCATAGCAATCTTGTTGCATTCATATCACATATTTGTAAATCAATTGTATATCTTGTAGTTGTGTGTAGTAGCTAGATCTTGGTGATCTTTGTAAGTATAGTTAGATCGTTGTGATCTTACCAAGTAGTGTTAGGTAGTTGTGATATAAGTAGTGTGGTGAAGTGAAGTCGTGAAGTTGTGAAGAAGTCATGAAGTTGTGAAGTCGTGAACAAGTCGTGAAGTTGTGTTGTGATAGATTGGTTCTAGCTAAGATTAGAACTCGACATTTAGCTTAGTGTCGTAAATTGATATAAGCAACGTTGTGTACGGTTTTCTCCGCCATAAGGGAGTTTGTTGACATAGTGAAAAAAACTCTCGAGTTTGGTGCTCGGGGAGTGGAGTAGGCCGAAGAGGAGCTTCGTAACCGAACCACTATAAATCCTTGTGTTGTGGTTTGATCTTTCTAACTCTTATCTTTTATTTGCTTTTACATATTTGTATTGTTCATATTGTGCAAGTGTTGAATTCACAAAAAGTCGAATCTAAATTTTTACAAACATACATAAAACTTAAATTTAAAAAGCGGTAAACTATTCAACCCCCCCCCCCTTCTAGTTTTCCACAAATTCAATAATATTTTGTATTGTATCTTTAGTTACACTATCAGCGTAACGACGCTGGAACAATCTTTGGAGATACCGATTTTTGATAGAACCCAACCAGTTCCGCTGCTATTAGGCATCAATTGAGAAAGAGCATGCTATGAACCGATAGATTGGCTGAATGTACAACCTTAAAGAGTAAAAGACACAACCAAGCAATAATTGTCACGGTGCCTTACAAAGACAGTTGAACAAGATGGTGATATACATATTGAGAACCTGAGTCTATGCTCTAATCATTCAGGTAATAAAATGTGTCATGGCGTATTAAAATTTTGCTTCACCCATCTTATACGGTGAGTATCAACACACATGGGCAGGGACGGAGCCAGGGGATGTCCCGCAGGTTCCGGGGATACTTATGGATTTTTTCAATGTAGTGTTAATTTTTAATTCACTTTTTAACTCTATTATATAACGGTTAAAAAAATTGTGCACCCGATAATATTTGGTCATGGCTCCGTCCCTGTGAGCAAATCCATGAAACTACTCTTCTGCATATGTATATAGCCAACAACAGACATGTTATTAGTTTATGTATCATTATGCATCCTAAACGTGTTTGTATGATTAAAATCAAATTTAAAAGTTTTGAAATCATCACTAAACATGTGATAGTTAATTTGCATATAGTACACTAGTACGTTGGAATATGGTTATTATGAAATTTGTCTTTGGTCTTAGATTTGTCCCACATTCGTGGCTGCTTAACATTGATTTGAGCTTATAGTTGTAATAACATTTCAAAATTTAAAGAATATTTTATCATATGTCTATGCAAACAATATTAGGTATATCGTGAAAGTATGGTTTTTTCTATCATTTTTAAGAAATTTGCATTTCTATTATTTTACATACAATTTATTTATATGCGGCACACATGGATGTTGTATATGAGTAGATGCATAACCACAATTTGTGTAAATTCACGAAACCAATAGTTTATGTAATCCAACAAGAAACATGTTTATAGACATACTCTGTGACAGTGTATCATCACGCATCTTTAACGTTTTTGTGTGATTTATACCAAATTTAAACCGTTTTGCAATCATCACTATGGTATGGTGAATTATTGCATATTGTGTGTCATGACCTATTGGGAAGAAGTTGTAAGAAGACAACATACTCGTTAAAGTATGGGGTATGGCTATCATTAACATTTTTGTTGCTTTAGGTTTGTCCCACATAAGTGGAGATGTAAACTGAAAATATCTTTATATATAAAACAAAATCATAAATGTTTAATTGAATGTGGTAATAACTGAGTTTATATAAATTCACGTTCTTGTTTTTCTAGCTCATATAAATCATCTGTATATAATGTTTTATTAACTCGTTGTTGTTTTTCTAACTCATATAAATTATATGTATATGCAGTGTTTTATTAACTCGATATTTTTTAGTATGATTTAGTAACTCGAATATTTTGAGTTTTGGTGGGTGGCTGGTCCCAAGCACCATTGTATCGGGCTAATATTTGATGAAAAATCAGTTTATACTTTTTTTTACTTTAAAAATGTTGGTAGTCAACATGTTAATAGAAAATATTGGGTTTTAATTAACTTTGGATGAGAAATTTCTTTCAGCTTTAAGCTGTAAACCGTCACAATATTTTATCTTAAAAGGGTGCAAAGGGTGTGTGTTTGTTGTTCACAAACACAGTTTGGTCTGATGGCGAATCCAAGTTACAATCAAAAAATCAAATATAAGTGCACCTAAAAAAATGGGCAACACTAAACTACCTATGAAAAACCTTTTATAAAACATCAAAAAATAGTCTACGCCTTCACTCAGTCATTACCTAGTATTTGTAGTATTACTTTTACAGTAAAATTTTTGGACGCCATAATGCTCACTGTCTCGGTTAACTTTCAAGAGCTAATTAAAAATTGTAACGAATACTTATAAGGGAAAATTCCATTTCTACACCAAAACAAAAAGTGAAATGCAATCCTATCCCAAAAAACATTATTTCATAAAGTTATCCCATGTTGCCCAAAAGTACAACAGTTGCTCATAAAAGTACGTCAGGTTGCCCCGAAAAATGCGTTTTTTAATATTAAAGTACATATTTTTTGGGGCAACCTAGTGTACTTTTATGGGCAACTGTTGTACTTCTGGGCAACCTGCGATAATTTTATGAATTAATATTTTTGGGGATAAGATTGCATTCCATGAATGATTTTGGTGTAGAAATGGAATTTTCCCTACTTATAATCATTGTGTTACTTAACTTTGGATGGAAAATAAGTTTTTATATAAATTTGTTAACCACCACAATTTAATTAATAAAATGCTATTGATCCGGACGGAGAATAGTAATCCAAAACAAGACCGAATCACAACTAAAAAACATTATAAAGACCATACGTACCTATGTTGGTTTAATATTGGTTGTGAACTAGACTCAAACTTTCGGCATGTTTCTGCCCCAATATCTTATATGTTGTTACTGATACGTTAAAATTAGGTTATTATCTTTCTAATAGAGGTGGTCGAGTTGGTTAGAGCTTGTGTCTACAAAAAAATTAGTTGGTCAACGATATGACACCATGGTTACATAAAAGATGAATTTGTCCTAAAGGGAATACTTCTGACTTTAGATAACGGTAGTATCTCATATTCATCAGTGGTATGAAAAAAGTTATGGGTGATTATTAACTTGACCACCCAAGTTTTGGTTTGAATGTTTCTATATAAGCTGACATTATCTATACTACATATAAAATAAAAAGGACTCCTTTTCTTCATTTAATACCTTAAAACTTTTAAGTAATACAACATAGAAAGCATATTATACAATTCCTCTAATGCACAATGATAACTTAATTTTAAGCATTACAAGTTTTAAAGCTTTGTTTACAACTATTAAATGCACTCATACATTAATTCAACCCATATAATTAATGCTAATATTAAAAATACATTTTTACTCAAACGTACAATTAATATAACATATAGTACAAACTAAGCAAGTTACTAATTTTATCATTTTAATTATAACCCAAGCAAATAAAAAAAATGCATTTTTGACACATATTTATAAAGCTTAGTTTTATATAAATCAAATAGTCATACTGAACAACAGAAAAACATTGCTCAGTAAAATATTTAATATCACAATTGTATAATGAAAAACATTAATACTGGTTAAAGAGTTTAAACATGTCACATTAAATTATTAACATCTATAAATTTATAGTCACAAAAAGGTAATAATTAAAAAAAAACATTGTTCGTCGAATTATTTTTTTTCAGGGTACCCGCCGCCGCAACGCGCGGATACCCTGCTAGTCATATGTATAAACGTTTAATGATACACAATGATATAAAGATAAAACTGATGGTGTAGATGGTTATATGGATGCTTATTACCATAACACACAAGTACGATATTACGCTATATACAATGGTAATTGATTATTCATTATTTTTCTTTTCGATCTCGTAAATTAGTTTCGTATTTCTTACAATCTAACACGGGACATATGGCCAAATCCATGAAATCAGTGGTGCATATATGGATCTAACAGCAAACAATTTACAAACATTTTAGCACTCCGTGTATCATTATGCATCATAAACGTTTTTGTGTGTCGTATACCAAACTTAAAGATTTGCAATAATCAATGACTAAACATATACTCATTGGTCGTGGATCGCCGTTTGGTTGACCCCCTTCCTCCTGTTCGGGTTCGGTTGACCTAAAAGTTTTGACGAATTTGCCCCACATTGGTGGGTCTTAGAAGTAAATGTGAGTTTATAACTAACTATGTTTAATTTATACTTGTGTCAGTGTTATTGAACCCGAACTTCCTCCAAAGTGATATTTTGGGTAAAACAATGTTTATGAAACAGACTTTACACGAAAATTTTATGTTACAACACCTATTAATTACTCTATAATGATCTCACATCACTAAACGAAACAGAACATTAGTATACTTTTAATATTAAACCCCACGAGCGTCATCCCGAGGCACTATTAATGACCTCTGTATTGAATGCTCCTGCCTTTTAGAAACTGTCATTGGAACCCGCCGGAAAACCCATCCGACCCCTTTTTTTTGTTTTTATTTAAGTGCTCCACACGTGTCTTTACAAAACACAGAGTT
>BQNB010004593.1:0-106865 GCA_026074375.1 Tanacetum coccineum | reverse complement strand
TATCAAAGTGACCATGGAGTCATGAGCTCCAAAGTCTGTTGTGAAAGACGTGGATTGCACCCAGTCATCAGTCACCAAATATCCACATATCATAATGTCATAATCTATCGAATACAAAACAAATCTAGGATGCATCCATACGCCCCTTAAACAAATAATAATCTTCATAGTGCACATATAATATCAAATGGGGGACGGTATGAGAAATCACTCACTCACACATGAGTCATGCCAAAGGTGCATCAATGACACGGCCATGTTACCTTCATGGCTAGGAAACAAATAGTGGCTTGGTTCTCAAACTGAAGGGTTCAAAGCAAAGTCATATCAAAGTTCATTTCAAAGGGATCATAGCAAAGGTTCAATGTCAAAGGTTCAAATATCAAAGGTAGCATAGCAGGGTTCAAATGGAACATAATAACAGATCATATAAGAGAACCAAGATAAAAGGCTCAGAGCAAATGTAGCAAATCACATAAGAAATCAAAGATAGAGAGGAATATGTCATGAGAAACCTTAACGATAAGGTTAGAATATCTGTACCTTATTCCGAAGCAAAGCAATAATCAAAGAAAACACCACATGAAACTCAAAATCACTCCTTCTTAACCGAACCTAAAGAAATGATAAATTCGAATTACAAATGTAACACCCCCAAAATGGGTCGCAGCGGAATATGGGTTGGAGAATGTTACATCATAGATCAATAGCACAAGATAAGAGTTTAGTAACTTTCCATTTTTAGTAACTTTCCATTTTTAGTAACTTTCCATTTTTAGTAACTTTCCATTTTTAGTAAGTTTCCATTTTTAGTAATATTCATCATTTGAGATTCTATTAAGTATTTTGAATAGTTTAGGGACTTAACATGTCAACCTTACAAGTTTAGGGTTAAATATGACAACTTTCCATATTTTAGGGTTTAATATACAAAATCAACAATTTTCAAGGTTAAAAGTGTAAATATCAAAGTTTCACATTTTATTCAGATTATACCTTCCATTTTCTGTATTTACAAAGTCAAAACCCATAATTTAAACAATTTACATATTTGCCCCTTTTTTTATTGTTTTTGTTTTATTAATTATTTAAACAATATCTTTAATTATCCATAATTACAAAACAAGTCCTTATAGATTCAAATATGAAAAATTCATACTTTATACATTAAATACTAACCAAACCTTCCACTTTTTAGAATTTACAATTTCAGTCCCTCTATTTTAATTAATTAATTTCTAATTACTTATTATATGTAAATAACCATTTTAATCCAAAATAATATCAATTGACCTTTTATAACCCCCCAACTTATTTTATACAGAATATACTAAGTATAATAACATGTTTAAAATAGACCCCATAGTTTTAGAAATTACAAATCACCCCCTTTTACTTTAAAACTCAATTCGGCTAATCAAATAAAACCACAAAACCCTAATTTGATTTTTCCCAATCACCAACACAATTATTATCCCATCATTAGCATTAATTGCACCGAAAAAATAGCAAAACCCTAACCCTAATTCATTTAAACATTTTTCTTTCCCTTTTTCCTTTATTCAAATTTCGGCAAACCAAGTTAAATCCCAAATGATTATTCAAATCACTTCTAAATTTTTCCAACAATTTATCTGAGTTCCATATGATATATACAACCTTAGAAAAATAAAAATCAAATGTACATAATCTTAATTTATGCCGATTCATATTCATTTCGAATTAGGTTTCGAACATGTTTTGAAATTATTTCGACAAAATAACATGCATGAATAATTTTAATTAAGGCAAAAACGAATTAATAAGATGAAAAAATGAGATACAAAAAATAACCCTTGATATCCTGTGGTGATTTTTCGAATTATATGACACGACGAATTTGTGTTTTTTGAACCAAATAAATTCCCACGATCGAACCAAGCCTTAAACAATCTTTCCAATATTTTTCCCACGATCCTTGACCTTCAAAACACCTTAGAAAAATCGTCCTAGCCTTTGGAAAATTCTTTGTGCCGCCTCTTTTGATTTTAGGGTTTACCGGTATTATTTTATTTAGGTTTATAAAAATGAACAATGCATAAAAGTAATATACTAAGTATTTTGGGCCGAGTATAATGGCTCTTCAAATAGATAAAGATCAGATTTTTTAACTTTGCAATATTTTATTTTGTAATTTAACCTTAATTAATTTGCTTTAATTTGTAATATATAAATACATAATTATACATAATTCGGCATAATTATATATATATAATTATTAATTATTTTTCTTGTATAATATAAAGTATTTTAATCTTACATAATTTTCATAATTGTCACATGTTGCATTTTTATAATTTCTAACATTTAGATGAAGTTTATTTAAGCTTTTATGGATTTTATTGTGTTAGGGGTATTTTGGTAATTTTACACTTATTGAGATTTTTAGGTTTTAAAGAAGAATGGGGGAATGAGTCGATAATGAGAATTGTGGTTTCCCATATTTATAGGTAAATCCACCTTGGTGCCCATTTGGACAAGATAGTTGTCAAGTTCTTAGAAGGGGTTGATTAGGTGAGCTAGAGATGACTAAGTAGTTTGGAGGATGAGTCATGATAGCTAGGAATTAAAAATGCAAGGTGTATGGTTGTTTTGGTAGCCGCGGCTGACTTAGGGGCCAAGGGTGGTCATGTGGCTTTAAATTTAACCATGGAATGGTGATAGAAGCTGGGTAAGCTGCTTAGAAGCATAGAGGTGCTTGTCATTGAGGTGCTAAAGTGCAAGAGAGAGTTTAAAATGGGTCAATATGCAAAAACATGGGTCGCGGGTTCGTTTAAGCTTATTAGGGCTCGAATTTTTATTTCTATGCTTGGATTTCGAGTACATTTAGCTAACAATGATAGATATGTGTTCTTAAGGCTCATATCAAGAGTTATTAGCAAGAATTCATAGGTGGTTCGGGTTTAAAAATGGGCGAAAATAAGTAAATATGTCGCGGGTTCAAATTAGGGTACGAAATGGGTTTCTAAGCTTCCGATTCGTGTACATTGATAGTATAAGCATGGATTGTTGATTATGAAGATTGTATTATGAGTTTAGAACATAATTGGTTAATGGTTCGTGATTAGAATAGGTAAAAATGAGTAAACGGTTTGAATGTTCACATTAGGGCACGTTTAGGGTTTCTAGGCTTTAATTTGTATATAAATGAAATGAAATGATGAAATGATGATTGTATATGATTGGTAATGTTGTAAAATAAGTTATTACAACTTATTTGAGTGTTGGTTGAGGTTTACAATGAAGAAACGGATCATGGTTTAGAAATTAGCTCGGTTTTAGGGTTTAGGGTTTTGAGTGTAAAAATATGTGTGAGATATTATGAGTAGAATAATTAGGGTTTATACATTGTAAATTGAAGTGTAGTAGCTGTACAAAAGGGGTGTGAAGAAACTAGGAATGAAAACGAAGGTAAAATGCTATTTGGATGTCATGCTTAATGACTTGTACATTGTACTTTTAGAGACTTGTACTTGACTTGGAAGGAGTTTATATTTCAAATGAGATGTTATATTACATGTACATGAGCTTTGATTATTTGTACATTCATCTTGGATGGTTACATTACCAAAAAATTAGGGTTTAGGCATAAACGATAATGGTTTAAAGCCTGTCTTGATATAATGTTGTGAATGGTACATTATATGAGTAATGTACTTTGTAATAATGATATTAATAATAATTGACTTGGACATGTACGATGTTGCTGGACATATATGAAGATGAGGATTTAGACATAGTAGGTTGCGTGACTCGTCTACTTTAGATATGCAATTACAATGCATATTGAATAATCGGCAATGCCATTAATGTAATAAAGCAAAAAATTTCCCGTAGGTTTGTGATCATAATAAAATAGGTTGATTTTGTATTTGATGAAAGTTATTGGGTTGTTATATACTCGGGTCTACGTGACCAAGAAAATGCGTTTCTTCCAACCAAAACTCACACTAAAAAAACTTAGCATACAGCTTCTCCTTCCTTAGTGACTTCAACACTAACTTCAAATGAACTTCATGTTCCTCCTTTGACTTTGAGTAGGCCAAAATGTCATCAATGAATATGATGACAAACCTACCTAAGTACGGTTTGCAAACCCAGTTCATTAAGTCTATAAAACAGCTAAGTGCAATTTGGATTAACCCCAAAAGGCATAACCGAAGACTCGAAAATGGTCTGTATCTCGATCAAAAATGTCGGTCTTTGGAATGGCAATTCCTCATGCACAGGCGTAAGCTGATGAAACCTGACCGAAAATCTATCTTTACGAAAGACACGCTCTTGTAACTATTCAACAAGTCATCAATCCTAAGGGAGGGATAAACGGTTTTTGTAAACAGTTAAATTAGTGTCACTCCCTATGACAATACACATGCGAAACAAAAACCATCCTTTCTTCTTCAGAAATAACACCGACAAAGGTGCTCCTCACTAAAAAGACTAGGTCGTAATGAAACCTCGTTGTCTAGCAACAATCTCAAAGTTGTTCAGATATACTTTGTATTTTCCGAGGGTGCTAGACGATATGGAGACTTTGCGACTGGCGTCGCTCCAATGGAACCAACGTCTATCGGAACTCGAACTTTGTCCGTCATGTGGTGGTCATACGACAAATCATCCGAGAACACATCAATAAAATTCTCAGTACGACGGAATATCACTCAATTTTGGTTCATCTACCTTTGTGTTCATTAAGGTTTTCATGACTCCTTGAGTACGTACACCATGAACCCGAAGTATCTCATCACCTTCCAACGGTATTCTAACTATCTTCTCATGACATACTATCACAAACTTCCTCTTGGACAACCAGTCCATTCCTACAATCACATCAAAGCTTCCACGACTCAACGATATCAACAAACAAAAGTCTACGAATAAATCGAATAGATAACAAACGAATATCTACGTCAAAGGCTAGAAATGTTATATAGAGATTCCACAATAAGCAAATAAGACGGGAATCAAATGACATAAGAATTACCGTTGAAAAAAGGAATACGTAATGCAACCGAGTGAACACAGCGAACAAAAAAAAATCAACAAAAGAAGCAAGGCTTACCACGACAAAAGAATCACACATAAAAAATCAATACTAACGAACGAAATGCTTTATACCAATTAATCACTTTACTCGAAGGACCAAATAAATAATGTTTTTAAAAATCAATTTAAAAATAAAAAGAAAGTCACTTTAAGTATAAAAAATCATTTTAAATAATAATGAAATTGTCTTAAATGTAATCTTTGAAAAATTCATCTCTGTTGTCATAAAAAAATCTGAGATGGTTATCTAATGGTGTATCGACCTTACCACTATAATCGACTTTAAAAAACCTGTTTTTATAAAAAATAAAATCTATTTACAAAATGATCATTTTCTATACACAGTTTTCTTTCTTCCTACTCCAAACACCAAAACACGATACTCCAAAGGGTTTTTTATAATTAGACATCAATTTATACAAATAGATTTACTTCAAACAAAGGGACAACCATAATACTGAACAAGGGATCGTAAAACACCGTATAAGACCCTAACGCAATTCTATTGTTTAAAAACGAAAGAAAATACCAGAAACCATATACTCAAAATAAAATCAAACGAACTCGTACAAGAAAACTCATGCAAGACGTTAGTTACCCAAAAGAAAGCGTAAGGTCTTATCCAAAGTAACGATCAACAGAGCAAACCTAAAAGCACTGATACTAACACGTCGCCAACTGGTTACGAACACCAATGGATATACAAAGAATGGAGTAATGATCCACACTAATATGAAAGAGAACAATTAGTGCTTAAAAAGGAAACCTATTGATACTCATAATTCATATGAGTAATCAATTGAAACGAAAGAAACTAACGAAACATAACCTATATCCAGAATCCAAAGAAGCATATCCCAAACAAACAAATCGAGCAAAAAAGAGAAACCACCTCCACCATAATCAACTCCTACAAAGCAAACTAATCCACACTACAAATCCAAAAACCTTCCCATCATCATCCAAATTAACTCCGAAACCCCTACGCCACCACCAGAACCGGAAAACCCCAATAACACGATAAGAAGAAACATAACCACACCATAACCCCATCTCCTACTCGCCAAACCGTGACACGACTCCGTTCCAACACACCCCATACCCACAAAACATCCATAACATCACATCCACACTAACCAATGAAGAAAACACATTTACACTCCCACCATTACAACCAAGCAACAAAAATACAATCATGGTCACAATCATACGTGTGTGATTGCCTTTATAATTATGAAGTGCCACATACTTATAATATGCCTGTACGGAAAGCAAATTAATGGGCAATTCCTTTCACACCGTGTCCTAGACTACTTCCAGATTACCCATTTCAATCATAATCACATATAAGCACATATACCACATACACATCTTAAAACCACTCCAACATATATTAACACAATAAGGATTGCTCCATCACATAACTATATACTTATAATCAAAATAAAATCGAAATGGACATAAAGAACGAAAGTCGTTCAGCAACCAATTCCCAAAATACGAATATCTATAGAAAATCAATAACAACAGGAACGAGGTAAAGGACGGGATCAAACTTATGTTGGCCGGTCGAATAAGCGTTGGGTTTTGGACTTTAACCTCTGCAGAGCATCAACCCACTATTGCGGGTCACCCTACTAACGCGCATAAACCGACAAACCGATCAACTATAACTATCGTCCTTCGGTTCCACAAGAGGCTCCTTTAAAATAAAACCCCGCTTAGACCAGTTGGTGAAAAATGGTTCCCCAATGATACTTCTTAACGGGTAGTGGATGGAAACTAGATAAAATATAAGAATCAGTAAATACATAACATATCATATAATGGAGGCAAAATAACTAAAAATGACAACGTTAGCAAAAAAAACGAAATAATATAAGCAATGCAAAAATAAAGGTGAAAAACATAGCACGTTATAGCATAAAACACTTAAGCCCTAAATGCATCTACAGAAGCGACCCCTAGGTTATATCTAAAGCAGCTCAAAACCACCCTACTCTCTATAACCATGGGCTCTATACCAATCCTGTCACAAAAGATCTGCAAAAAAAAACACCCGCCAAGGGGAAACAGCAAGGCGTGACAGAAAGGGAATCATCACAACACATTGGCGTCTATATAGAGAAACCAAAACATGCATAAAATAAAAGGTATAAGCAGGCAGTGTCATAAAAATAACCCAAAACACATCCAACAGAATACCCAAAGAGCTCCGACATTTAAAAATAAAGGCAGTTCATATTGAATCCAACGGTCATGACAATGGCAAAGATTCATACAGCCTAACAAAAAAAAAAAACAAATTAACATTCATCATACGAAAACAAATAACGAAATCTAGAATAACTAAAGCTTCTGCCAGCCGCCTACATCCATCACCCAATTTTCCTAACTTTATCCTCAATACCATGCTGAATACCTAAAAATGATGCTTATTTATATAGAAACCGTCACAACCACAAGGTTGTAGAAACATAGGTTTTTTTCAGACCCACACATATTCCAATCATTTCCAAAACCATTTTATCCAATAACGTGTTATTATAACAAAAATAACTTTTGCATGATAATTAATGCTAAACGTAACATACAAGCTAACATGCAATTCAATCTACTCAATCATTCAAACACCAAGTAGATGACCTTAATCGCTCTTGGATCATACCAAATCTCTTTCCCTCTAGCTCAGGCCATGGATACCCGCAAGTAATACCTCCTGACCTTAGGCAACAATATCTATTCACTAAACCAGACCATAGACCGGAGATACTCGCAAGTAATCCTCCTGACTTAGCTCACACATCAATATCACATCACATAACATGTAGCACATAACGCACATTCGTCACATAATAGTCCATGCATTTACACTAACACATAATCACAGCAATTTAAAACTCTTTTCAACACTTGCATCATTTCCATCCCAAGTTTAAAACGCAGTAAAAAGTGGGACTATGTAACTCACCTGAATGTTCAATACGCAGCTTCCAATTCCTATCACACAACTATACAAATAAATAAACACGGTTACACGCGACCAAGCTAAAATCTCTAGTCCATGTAACACACATATGATGGATGTATAAGGGTTTGATTAACCATCATGGGTAACCCCGACACCATGCCCAACCTTAACCACTTCATTAACACATTACACTAGTCAACTATAATTTATTCAAAATTGCAGAATTTTAGTGTATCATTACCAACTTAAAAACCATACTTGCTGACCTTAATAAATTATACAAAAAATCACCTAAGTTCATTTATGAGTTTACTAACTACCTTGTGATTCCCAAGTACCCATTACATGTGCAACTATCCCAAATAAAATCCAACTTCAAAACTGTTCCAATTCGGATCTGATTGCACACTAAAAAGTATGGACCAAAATACTCTACTTAGACACACAATCAGAAGCTCTCCTTACAGGGTTTATTTATATACATATTGAACTTAACCCCTGTTGATTGGCTAACCTTAATTCCACTTTTAAGTTAGGGTTTTAGCTTCCCAAACATGACCTAATTCTGACCCGTATTTACTGTTTTGAAAACTTTTCTTGTTTCGACAAATTGACTAACTTCCCGAACTCAAAATCAATCGAGGCTAAACTTTTTGGAAAATAGACTCTCTGAACTACAATTTAGGCTCTTGAATCATATCAAAACACATTTCTAACATCTAGATATCATTAGTTTAACACAGACCTAAATTCTGCTCAACTCTAAATCATGAATTAACGCGATCTAACTCTAACCACTTACACCAAAAAGATCCTAATTAAACCCTAAACGTTTTAGCATGATTAAAACATCCTTAATTACAGGAACTCAAAACATATTTAAACACTTAGAATCCTAATTATAGTCAAACTTGTTTCCTTTTTTTTCTTTTCTTTAAAACCGGCCGAACACCCCTTTTATATATATTTTTTATTTTATTTTATTTATTTATTTATTAATTAACTAATTATCTTTATTACCTTAAGTTTTCATAAAAACCTAAGCTAATTTGGGTAAACCTTTTTACATAAACGCAACTTACTAACCTTCTAAAAATAACTTCTCATTTCATATTTCACTTTCCATTTTTGGAAAGTTTGCTACAAACTTCCATATTTCACCCACTTAACTTATCTCCAACATAATACTTTTCCCATAAGCGCTTAACACAAAATCATCCAACTATTGACGTAGCATTGCATGCAATACGCCTTTCCTTTCCATTATCACTATAAGTGAACAAATGGAATACTCATCACCAAACATAAATGCACTCAAAATGAGATGATCATACACCTCAAAATGATATCATTCACCTATTCAAACCACTTAGCACACATATATTACACATAGCACACAAGAAACACACAAAATGAACTCTTAGCCATTTCTAAAGGCATCACTAACCTGATTAAATCACGGATGTTACAGTATCCCCTCCTTGAGTAAATCTCGTCCCGAGATTTAACTATCAGGCTCAACAACTCGGTCCATGAACAACTGTGGGTACTTAATCCTCATCCGGTCTTCGTGTTCCTAAGTAAACTCAGGGCCACGTTTTGAATTCCACCTAACTTTCACAAGCGCTATTTTCCTACATTTTAACTTCTTAATTTCTCGATCCATAATCTCTACAGGTTCCTTGACAAAATGAAGTGTCTTGTCGACCTTAATCTCATCTAATGGCACATGCAAATTAGCATCCACCAGACACTTATTTAGATTTGACACATGAAAGGTGTCATGCACGCTACTCAACTCCTCAGGTAATCTCAACCTATACGCTACAAGGCCAATTATTTCAAGGATCTCAAACGGTCCTATATATCTCGGTGCTAACTTACCCTTTTTTTCCAAAACGCACTACGCCCTTCCATGGCGACACCCTTAATAATACTCGATCACCCACCTCAAACTCTAACGGTTTACGTCTCTTATCCGCATAGCTCTTTTGACGATCTCTCACCGCTTTGAGCTTTTCCTTTATCAATACCACCTTATCTGTCGTCTCTAGTACTAACTCAGGTCCAGTCAAACTACTCTTTCTAATCTCTGCCCATAGAATAGGCGACCTACATTTCCTTCCATACAAAGCTTCAAACGGAGCACACCGAATGCTCAAATGATAACTACCACCAAAATCGATAACACATGCCCTCATTATATCTTCCAAAGTCTAAATCATACGTTCACTTTGTCCATCCGCTTGAGGATGCTAAGCAGTACTCAAATCTAATCGCGTCACTAACACTTTCTGCAGCGTCTGCCAAAACCACGAGGTAAATCATACATTTCAATCTGAGTTGATTGTCACCAAAATTCCATTCCTTGCTATTATCTCATCAATATAAATCCTTGCTAACTTCACATCTTGAAATCTTCTTGTATAGCAAGAAAATGAGCTAACTTGGTCAGTCTATCGACCATCACCCAAATCACATCGTACTCACTACTTTGACCTTGGAAATTTAGTGATAAAATCCATGGTGATTCTATCTCATTTTCACTCAAGTATCTCAGGCTGTTGCGGCAAGCCAAAAGTCTTTGACATTGCAACCTTCACCTCTTAAACAAATCCGACAATTGCTAACATAGGTAGCTATATCCTTTTCTACGTGTGGCTACCAATACATGTCTCCAAGGTTATAGTACGTCTTATCCGCTCTCGGATGTACCAAGTATCTTGATGCATGGGCCTCATCCATTACACTTCCTACCAATAAAACATAAATTCAATCCATAAAATACAAACTCTCGTCTCCTTTTCTTTCCATCTGTGGATATAAACCATGTAGCGTTTCCGCGAGTACGTTCTCTTGCTTGAACGCCTCACTTTGGGCTGCCAGTATCGTTCCTCTTACTCATCTTGATTTCACTCTCTCCTTTCTACTCAACACATCACCCACTACATTCGCTTTATCGGAGTATCACACCAATCATTCTTCAATGTCTGAAAAGCCTCTTCTTGTTCTACGCTCCACTCATACTTCTGATTCCTCTCAGTTAGGGAAGTAAGAAGTTTCAACAATCTAAATTTTTTTGCAATGAACGTCGGTAGTAACTTGTCAATCCTAAGAATAATCATCCAATTCCTCACTGCCTCACTCTTACTCGGGTCCACGTGAATACATTATGGTTGACCACGTGACCAAGAAAATGCACTTCTTCCAACCAAAACTCACACTTAGAAAACTTAGCATACAGCTTCTCCTTCCTCAGTGACTCCAACACTAACTTCAAATGAACTTCATGTTCCTCCTTTGACTTTGAGTAGGCCAGAATGTAGTCAATGAATACGACGACAAACCTACCTAAGTACGGTTAGCAAACCCGGTTCATTAAGTCCATGAAAACTGCTGGTGCATTGGTTAACCCAAAAGGCATAACCGTAGACTCAAAATGTCTGTATCTCGTTCGAAATGCGGTCTTTGGAATGGCATCCTCATGCACTCGTAGCTGATGATAACCTGACCAAAAATCTATCTTTAAGAAAGGACACGCTCCTCGCAACTGATCAAATAAGTCATCAATCCTAGGGAGTGGATAATGGTTTTTAACAGTTAATTTGTTCAACTCCCTATGATCAATACACATGCGAAAAGAACCATCCTTCTTTTTCATGAATAACATAGGTGCGCCCCACAGAAAATGACTAGGTCGTATGAAACCCTTGTCTTGCAACTCTTGAAGTTGCCCAGACAATTCTCACATTTTCAAGGGTGCCAAACGATATGGAGACTTCGCGACCGGCGTCGCTCTAGGAACTAAGTCTATACGGAACTCAACTTGTCACTGCGGTGGTAGCCCCAACAATTCTTCCGGAAACACATCAGTAAAATCTCGCACCACGGGTATATCACTTATCCTAGGTTCATCTATCTTAGCGTTCATTAGGGCTTTGGCGGCTCCCAAAGTACGTTCCCCTTGAACTCGAAGTATCTCTTCACCTTCCAAAGGTATCCTAACCACCTTCTCATGACATACTATCACAAACTTCCTCTTGGACAACCAGTCCATTCCCACAATCGCATCAAAGCTTCTATGACTCAGTGGTATCAACGAACTCCAAGGGTTACGAACAATCGAATAGGATAACAAACGAATATCAAGTCAAAGGCTAGAACACATATAGGAGATTACACATATGCAAATAGACGTGGATCAAATGACATAAGAATCCTTTGAAAGAAATGATATGTATATGTACCGAGTGAACACGCGAACGAAAAAAATCAACAGGCGTACCACGACAAAAGAACACAAAAAAAATCAATACGAAAGACGGAAATTCTTATACCAATTATCGACTTTACTCGAAAGACCAAATTAAATAATGTTTATAAAAATCAATTTAAAATAAAGAAGTCAATTTAAGTATAAAAATAATTTTAAAGAATAAATAAAATTGTCTTAAATGTAATCTTTATAAAATTCATTATGGTTGTCATAAAAATCTAGAGATGGTTATCTAATGGTGTATCGTACCTTACCACTATGAATCACTTTAAACCTGCTTTTTATAATAAAATAAAATTTATTTAACCACTCAACAATTTTCATATCCTATTTGCATATGCCATTTAAACATATTCTATTTACAAAGATCATTTTAAACATAGTTTTCCCAAACTCTAACACACTACTTCAAAAGGGCTTTTATAATTAGACATCAATTATAAAATATGTTACTCAAACAAAGGACACCATAATACCAAAAGGGATCGTAAAACACCGTACAGACTCTAACACAATTCTATTGTTTGAAAACGAAAAAAAATACCAGGAACCATATACTCAAAATAAAATCAAACGAACTCGTATAAGAAAACTCATGCAAGACGTTACGTACCCAAAAGAAAACGTAAGGTCTTATCTAAAATAACGAACAATAGAGCAAACCTAAAAGCATCTATACTAACACGTCGCCAATGGGTTACGAAAACCAAGGGATATACAACCAAAGGAGTAATGATCCACACTAATATGTTAGGAACAATTAGTGCTTAAAAGAAACGTTTGATACTTATACGAGTAATCAATGCAACAAAATAACTAACGAAATGCGCCTATATCCGAAAGTGCAGATTCGAACAACCAATATACATCAAGACGTCAAATAGGAAAAATCAGGTATCCTTACTAACACAGTACGATGAAGGGATGCTAAGCTTAGACTTAGGAAATCCAAACAAACAACCGAGCAAATGATCAACCTCTATAATAGTAATACTAGGTATTCGCAAATACTAGCTAGAAGGGAAAACTTACTATCTATACAACTCAACTTAACATATTCTCCAATTAGGGTAAGAGAATAATTCTCTACCCATACCACCATCCTTATCATGAATACACATATAAAAAAACATATTACACTACCACCTTACAACCAAACATAAATAAATGCAATCATGGTCACAAGTCTACGTGTGTGATGCCTTTATAATTATGTTGGCCACCATAATTATTAGTGCCTCCTTTCACACGTGTACTTACTTACAAGATTACCCATTTCAATCATAATTCACATATACCACATTGCACATCTTAAACCACTCCAACTTAACACATAAAGGACGCTCCATCAAATAACTACTTACTTATATCAAAATAAAATCGAAACGACATTAAGGAACGAAAGTCTCGTAACAATTCCCAAAATATGAAATATCCAAAAGAAATAATCAATAACAACATGACTATGTAAAGATGGGATAAACTTATGCTGGGCCTCGCTTGGGTTTGACTTTGCCTCCATAAGAATCACCTGACTCTGCGGGTCCAGCCCTATTACGCGCATCCGACAAACGACCAACTATCCTATCTCCTTCGGTTCACAAGAGGCTCCTTATAACGCTTAAGTCCAGTTGGGAAAACGGTTCCCCAATGAGACTTCTTACGGGTAGGGGAAAAAGATAGCTAAAATACTAAGAAAGTAATACATATCATATTAGATAATGGTAGGCAAAATAACTAAAATGACAACTTAGCAAAATACAAGATATATAAGCTATGCAAAAAATAGAGGGGAAGCATAGCAATTATATCATTAAACACTTAAGCCCTAAATGCATCTACATGAAGGACCCCTAGGTTATAGTCTAGGCTCAACCACCTACTTCTCTATAACCTGGCTCTGATACCAATCTGTCACACCCCGCCAAGGCGGAAACGCAAGGCGCGACGAGAAAGGGAATCATCACAACACTTTGGCGTCTATAAGAGAAACTAAAACATGCATAAAATACAAGGTATAGACACACAGTGTTATGAAAATACCCAAACACATCAATAAAATCCAAAAGGCGTCTGACATTAAAATGAAGCCAGTTCATGCCAACGTCATGACTTGCAAACATTCATACATCCTAACAAAGCAAAACAATTAACATTCATCATCCAAAATAAATAACGAAATCTAGATAACTAAACTTCGCCAACTGCTTACGGTCCATCTAGCCACTTTTCCTAACTTTAATCTCATCCTGTTGAATACCTAAAAATGATGCTTATACGTCAACACAATGGTTGGTGAGAAACATAGGTTTTCAGACACACATACTTAATCTATTTCCAAAATCATTAACCGAATTACTGTGATTATAAAACAATACTTTTTCATGACAATTATGCTAACTAACCTACACGCTAACATGCACTTCAATCCAAATCAAATCAATCAAACACCAACTGACGACCTCAATCGCCCTTGGATCAATTCAAGTCCTTTTACCCTCTAGCTCAGACAGGAGATACTCGCAAGTAACCCTCCTGACTAGGCAACATCTCAAAATCACATCACATAACCAATTCTCATTCCCTCTAGCTCAGACCGGAGATACCCACAAGTAACCCTCATGACTAGGCAAAAATACTTTCCACTAAGCAGGCTATGGATACCCGCAAGTAATCCTCATGACTTAGGTCACACATCAATATCACATCACATAACATGTAGCACATAATGCACATTCGTCACATAATAGTCCATGCATTTACACTAACACATAATCACAGCAATTTAAAACTCTTTTCAACACTTGCATCATTTCCATCCCAAGTTTAAAACGCAGTAAAAAATGGGACTATGTAACTCACCTGAATGCTCAATACGCAGCTTCTAATTCCTATCACGCAACTATACAAATAAATAAATACGGTTACACGCGACCAAGCTAAAAGCTCTAGTCCATGTGACACACATATGATGGATGTCTAAGGGTTTTATTAACCATCATGGGTCACCCCGACACCATACCCAACCTTAACCACTTCATTAACACATTACACTAGTCAACTACAATTTATTCAAAAATGCAGAATTTTAGTGTATCATTACCAACTTAAAAACCATACTTGCTGACCTTAACCACTTTATTAACACATTACACTAGTCAACTACAATTTATTTAACGCGATCTAACTCTAACCACTTACACCAATAAGATCCTAATTAAACCCTACACGTTCTAGCATGATTAAAACATCCTTAATTACAGGAACTCAAAACATATTTAAACACTTAGAATCCTAATTATAGTCAAACTTGTTTCCTTTTTTTTCTTTTCTTTAAAAGCGGCCGAACACCCCTTTTATATATTTTATTAATTAACTAATTATCTTTATTACCTTAAGTTTTCATAAAAACCTAAGCTAATTTGGGTAAACCTTTTTACATAAACGCAACTTAGTAACCTTCAAAAAATAACTTCTCATTTCACATTTTACTTTCCATTTTTGGAAAGTTTGCTACAAACTTCCATATTTCACCCACTTAACTTATCACCAACATAATACATTTCCCATAAGCACTTAACACAAAATCATCCAACTATTGACGTAGCATTGCATGCAATACACCTTTCCTTTCCATTATCACTATAAGTGAACAAATGGAATACTCATCATCAAACACAAATGCACTCAAAATGAGATGATCATACACCTCAAAATGATATCATTCACCTATTCAAACCACTTAGCACACATATATTACACATAGCACACAAGAAACACACAAAATGAACTCTTAGCCATTTCTAAAGGCATCACTAACATGATTAAATCACGGATGTTACACATTTAACCCCCTAAATTACGCAAATATGCCCAGATTATGTGCTTAATTGTTTGTTTTCAGGTTTTTAGCACTTGGATGGCATTAGGCTCATTTGGAAAAGAAACGGACAAGACTTCTGGCTCTACCCAAAGTATCTTGAAGAACCACGCATACATAGCATGGAGACGATGTCGCAAGTATAAAGCGACGACGTCATGATTTCCAAAGTTATGGCGTCAAGGATTTTGTGACGGCGTCATAACGTAGCCGCCTAATTAAGGATCTAGAATCATCGACGTGGCGACGGCATCACGGTTTAAAGCGACACCGTCGCGTCGCTTTCTTATAAATACAAAACTGATTTTAGGGTTTTAAGTGTGTAACTTTGTATAACTTTTGGGAGACGAACCCTAGTTATTCTAGCAGCTTTTAGGCCGTAATCCATGTTTTAATCAAGTAAGATTGTTTATCTTCAATCATTTAATATATCTATGTGTTGTTTGATTGATTTATGTTCCTTCTTTCTTTATAACATGTTAGGCTAAACCCTCCTTTGTATTTACTTATGATTGTATGAAACTCAGATTGTAGATCCTTTTAATGTTGCTTCTTGTCATGGATGTGCGCATTAGGCTTTAGAAAACTAGCCATAAGATATTAAATTGGCATAGACGTCTAGGGAAACGCGAGTGTGTAGAAAGGATACCATCTGGTAACAATCTTCATACTACCTTACCCCCAATATGGTTGATCCCTCTTAAGATATTTCAATTGCATTTAATATACTGTTAGGGGCCTTGTAATAGTCTTCATACTACCTTACTTGTTCGTTGCCTTAACGGAATATTAAATAGACGCCGGGTTCGTGTAATTCGTTCATGACTTAGGATATACTTACACAGATCATCACAATTGTGACAAAGCAACAGGATTAGGAGAAATAATCTAAGGAGTAGTACATGATTAAGTAAATACATCTTTTTATCATAAAGTTATCACCAGTAGTTTAGATTATATTTAGTTTAATTAGTTAAACAAACCAACCTCTTAAACCATGATATTTACCTGCTTTCATAAAAACATAAAAATACAAAAAGAATCTTCTCTCAACCCCGTAGACCTTTGTTAGATCATGATCGAGTCTTCCCAACCTATTTCCCTAAAGAACGATAACAACCTCTGAGTCTTGCCTATACTACACTGCAACGATTAGGTACACTGCCGAGGGAGTTGTAAAACTTCTTGTTGAAACCTTTACAAGACCCGAACATCAAGTTTTTGGCGCTACTGCGGGGAATAGTTAGGTTCTGACCATTGTTTAACTTAGGTATACTCGCTTGAATCCTTTCAAGTGAGATTTTATTTTCGTTATATTATATTTCTCATAGTCTATCTTTTCTTTGTGTTATTTGTTTCGTAAATCATTCTTGTCAACCATAGGAGACGCGAAGTCTATCCGTACTCTTGGAGATTACTCCAGACCTAGCCACGATGGCAATAGGAACATCATTGAGCTCCCCGAAGGGAACAATGTGGTGCCTCTTCGATCCGACACCATCCGGTTAGTGCAAAACGGATGCTTATTCCACGGACTTCAGTCCAAGGATCTAAACCAGCACCTTAAGGATTTTCTTAAACTAGTGGAATCACTTGACCTTAATGGTGACAGTAGGGAAAGAACGCGCCTGCATTTATTTTAATTTTCCCTTCGCGATCAAGCTAGCAATTGGCTTGAACGTCTTCCAGCAGGATCCATCACCACATGGGAGGATCTTACTACTCATTTCCTAGCTTAATTCTTTCCACCAGGAAGGACTGCAAAACTCCGCAATGACATCCTTATGTTCCAACAACATCAAGGAGAGTCTTTTTTTGAAGCATGGACTCGTTTTAAGGACTTACTCCAAAAAGTACCTCATCATGGCATCGATCTTTGGCTTTAAGTCCAAATCTTTTATGACCATGTCAATCCCGTCACAAGATGAACCATTGACCAATCGGCCGGTTTTAAGCTTCGTGACAGAAACGCCGAAGAATCCTAGGCATTATTAGAGGACCTCGCCCTCTATGATAATGAAAGTTGGAATGACCCAAGGGATTTTGCTAAGCCAGTCGGTTAGCTCGATATGAGGAAGAAGGATTATGGTGGAACCATCCCGCGTATTTCCTAGAAGAACGAGAAACTTGCTATAAAAACCCCAACAATTTTGACCCCACAATTATTATGGGTCATGGTAAGTGTAAAGTTTAATTTTTATTATGGAAAAACGCAATCACTCACTAATGGATAAAGAAGGTGTTCATTCCCTAAAGAAGAAAGAAGTGAAGACCGTTTGCGGGGTGGAGTGGTATATCATTAAATTATGTTTTTCATCTACTTACCATGGAATCATCTCCCACAGGTGGCTTTTGAAGAATCTCGTGATGAATTTCATACGTTGACAAGAATAAAAAAGTTCGCCTACGCAAACTTAATGAATACATGTGCGTTTTAGAAGAAGTGATCTTTATGCTACTCTATTCAGAAGTTGTTTGTTAGAAATTAAAAGAAGAAAAAAAGGGTTTTTGGATTAGGGGTTTTTTATTAAACAAAATAAAATCAAAAAAAAGATCCAAAGAATCATGATGGTTAACCCGACAGGGACACTGAGGATTCTTGAGGCCCACCTTTAATGAGTATAAATTTAAGATAGAAAGATTATCACAGAAAAAGAAAACGCATCTTTCCATACACCTAAATTTGTCCTTACAAAGGCTACTCTCTGTAAATACAGTCGCATATATTCCTAGTCCATATTTATAAGGGAATAGTTACCTTTGGCATTTAAGCATTTCAGGGGTACAAACAATAACCGAAACATCAAGTCCCAATATGATGCGGAAAATTCAAGCCCACAAAGTTTCACACAAGTCCTCCTATCATTTGAGATATATACACCGCCCGTGACTTACCCGAAAGAAGTAGAAGAGACTATAGGAATCCCGATGGAGGTAAAACCTTTGGACCATACGAAACTAGAGGATTTAAGCTTGAATACTTGTAATCAAGACATTCCTCTTAGTTCTAGGGAAATTATGAGTTTTGATGAACCGGAGCCTCAACCACAAACCTTTCCTAGTTTCCCATCCTTAGAAGTAGATCTAGGAGAAGAAAGAGGCCTCGAACCACCCATTAAACCACCTAGTCCAGATAGTTTTAGGATGAAGGAAGTAGATCATCTGACCAATCATACGCCGCCTTCACCTCACGTGGCATCTTTCCACCCTAAGGATATATATTTCTATTATCACCCATGTGTTGATGACCCTAAGAAACATTATAGATTTAAACCAGGTTTATTAGGACAAGGTGGATCCCTAGGTGTTGATCTTTCGAATTGGGAGGTGATTAAGAATAATTTCTTAAAAGGACTTAGGTTACTCGTTAAGCCAAATGAATTAGAAAATGGTAGGATTAAAGAAACACACCATTTAGAGCATATAATTCAACGACCACTTTTCCAGCATATGACTCCTTCTCACCAGAATGGTGTGTACCATCACTATCACCCGCACTTGACCTTAAGTGTAGGGGAACCCTCCCCTTTATTTGTTAAATAAGGGTAGAGTCAGACTCGTGACTAGAACAAAAACAAGCGCTTCTTAGGAGGCAACCCAAGCACGTCTCATTTACCTTATTCTTTTAATTTCCCGCATTTAGGGGTGTCTTGTGTTTTAACTCTTTATTGTTTATTCTTATACGTTTGAATCATTTGTGATCATGCTTTGTTTTGTTTTTAACTTTGTCTTATTGAAAATCAAAGGTATTAAATAAATTGTTTAGATTAATTCGCGTCAGTTTCTAGTCATATGATTGTAATGATTAACCCCAGTTTTATGCAGTGTTTTACACAGGATATAAATAACAAAATTACGTGCAGGAAATTTTTCAAGAAAAACGAAGAAAAAAAAGATTAATCCTGACGGCGTCACGCCCCCAGCAATGTGAAAATTCAAAAAATTTCAATTATTTTTGAAAAATAAATTGTGCAATATCTAAAATTTGTAATTATCTTGTAAACATGCAGAAACCTATGATTACATCATCACTTTCATCCTATCTTTACTGCTTTAATAGAGTCAAACCATAAAATCTCATTGTATATATATCTATCTCGCTAATTTTATGCTTGGTGTAGTTATCTTTGTCTTTGATTACAGGTTATATTTGATGAGAAGAAGCTTGGAAGTTCTTAAGAAGTTTCATTAGACGATTCTTGGAGGACGATTTAACCAGTTATCACATGTTTCTTCTCCATTATTGAGCAAACCAGGGAAGTACTAGTTTCTTTTACTTGTTTTCTTTTCCCTTTATTCGTTTATACGGGTACTTCTATAAAACATTGGGGACAATGTTCAACTTAAGTGTAGGGGGAAATAAGCCTGAGAAACTATTACTTCAATTGCCATTTGCTTTGTCCTTAAAATGATGGGTAATATATCAAAACATAGCATAAACGGTAATTTTAACCAAAATATAAAAAAAATTATGACACATACCGACGAAAACCGAGTATTAATAGCGTCTCATGGATAGGAATTTATATGACTAGCACAAAAACCCTCAAAATTCTACCCTAAAAATGTGAGGTTCGCCTTTAGATCTTTAGGAATTCGGGTATCCATTTTTGATACCCAAGATAATTTAGACCTTTAGCTTGTTCGAGTTAAGGTCCGAATGCAGTCATATGTGTCTATTCCGTCGTTTTGGATGTGTACGTATGGTCTTTGTCGCCTTTTCTGGAACATTGGTATCGGTATTAAATTATATGAGTGTACCGATAGTATATTAAATTCTAGAACTTGTTTTTGTGATGCATCCCGAGACTGCATAGTGAGTATTAAGATTTGCTAGATAACATGCACTATGATTAACCCATGTTTTAAACATGTAATTATTATGATGGTCACATCGATGGTATAACTATCCTACACCCATGCTTCTAACTCATTTTTAGTGCAAGACTCCCCTAGTACAAACCTCTAAGCCTATCTTTTTCATGGTTCTCATAATTTTCTAGTTAAGCGGGACTATTAATGAAGAGCATTGTTACCCTTGAACCAATTGTTACACTCAAATCGCCTTAGCCTACCTTGTATGTACTCGGTTTTAGTACATTATTATTTTAACCCAAGTTAATTATTGAGTACACGGTTGCTAAGTCTTTATCCTTGTAAATACTATTTTGGGACGATTGGGATTCATGATAGTATTCATCTTATGAAGAATTGGGGAAGAAGTAATTTATTACCCCCAATAGAGCTCAATAAGCTCCATGTTATGTTGATCCACCTCAATTTGGGTCATTAGCTAGATTGTAATTATCGAGTATGTAAAAGTTCAAGTGTAGGGGTGTATCTATAAACCCTCATGATGTATTATATGTTTAAGCAATGGCAGGGCAAAAGTGTATGAAAAAGAAAAATATATATATATAAAAAAGTGAAAAAAAATGTACAGGCTGCCATTTGCTTATGTTTATGTTTATCATAGAGTCAAGAAAAGAAAAAGAAAGAGATTGGTGTAGAGTTTTGTAGAGTTTGTATATCTTGTCCGGGTCTTTGGCTTAGCAACTAAACCAGCGTGTATTCGTATAAATAATTAGCTAACCCTTTCACCCCAAATTCACCCAAAAAGTCACTCCCCAAATGTATCCCATCCATTTCCATTTCCATTAATGTTATCTTACACCTACACCCCACAACCCTTTAAAAGACCTCTTTTATAGTAATGATTAATACTTGCGCCTAGCGGTAGAGGTTTGATCCTTTACCAAGCCTATGGTAATTTATATGCTATGATAGGTAATGAGTGTTAATTTTCCATTTCCGTATAGTTGTTATAATCTATTATACACCCGAGAGAAAAAGAGAATCCAAACACTTATGTGAGGTGCTAGTATATACTTTCTGTGCTTTTAATTACGAGGTCTAAAAAGGTTGTGTTGTAAACTGCTTTTAAAGAGTAGGTTAAATGACCCCAATATTGCTATTGTCTATGTAGAAAAGCCCATTTGCTTGAGGATAAGCAAATCCCAAGTTTAGGGGTATTTGATGAGGTGTCATTTTATACACTATTTTGGGGTCATTTAACCCTATAAATCACGCAAATATGCCCATATTATGTGCTTAATCGTTTGTTTTCAGGTTTTTAGCACTTGGATGGCATTTGGAGGAAATACACGTGACTTCGGCTCATTTGTAGAAGAAACGGACAAGACTACGGCTCTACACCAAGTATCTTGAAGAACCACGCATACAGATCGTGGAGACGGCGTCGCAAGTATAAAGCGACGGCGTCATGATTTCCAAAGTGACAGCGTCAAGGATTTTGTGACAGCGTTAGAACGTAGCCACCTTAAAGAGGATCTAGAATCATCGACGTGGCAACGGCATCACGGCTTCAAAGCGACGCCGTCGCGTCGCTTTTCTTATAAATACAAAACCGATTTTAGGGTTTTAAGTGTGTAACTTTGTATAACTTTTGGGAGACGAACCATAGTTATTCTAGCAGCTTTTAGGCCATTCTTAAGGCCTCAAAACCCTATTGTAACTGACCTTAATCCATGTTTTAATCAAGTAAGAATGTGTATCTTTAATCATTCAATATTTCTATGTGTTGTTTGATTGATTTATGTTCTTGCTTTCTTTATAACATGCTAGGCTAAACCCTCCTTTGTATTTACTTATGATTGTATGATACTTAGATTGTAGATCCTTTTAATGTTGCTTCTTGTGATGGATGTGCGCGTTAGGCTTTAGAAAACTAGCCATAAGATATTTAATTATCATAGACGTCTAGGAAAACATGGGTGTGTAGAAAGGATACCATCTAGTAACAATCTTCATACTACCTTACCCCCAATATGGTTGATCCCTCTTAAGATATTCCAATTTCATTTAATATACTCTTAGGGGCCTTGTAATAGTCTCCATACTACCTTACTTGTGCGTTGCCTTAACGAAATATTAAATAGACGGCGGGTTCATGTAATTCGTTCATGACTTAGGAAATACTTACACAGATCATCACAAGTGTGACAAAGAAACAGGATTAGGAGAAACAATCTAAGGAGCAGTACATGATTAAGTAAATACATCTTTTTATCATAAAGTTATCACCAGTAGTTTAGATTATATTTAGTTTTATTTAGTTAAACAAACCAACCTCTTAAACCATGATATTTACACGCGCTCATAAAAATACAAACATAATCTTCTCTCAAGCCCGTAGACCTCTGTTAGATCGTGATCGATCCTTCCAAACCTATTCCCCTAGAGAACGATAACAACCCCTGAGTCTTGCTTATACTACACTACAACGATTAGGTACACTGCCTACGGAGTTGTAAAACTTCTTGTTGAAGTCTTTACAAGACCCAAACATCAACAAGTTCAGCACCAAAAAGCCATTCAGCTAATAAAACAAATAAGCTTTCGTAACCCATTAGCCTTTCAGACATTGCATTAAGACCAAGAGGACGAACTCGCAAAATTCAAAACCCAACACGTAAGCCAATTTTGGTTAATTTTCTATGTGTATAAAGTATATATCTATTGTTTAGCTATTGCATGCCCTTTATTGTCACAGTTGAAACACAAATGCCTACTATTACAAGTTCAAAACCTAAAAGTCATTCAGCTCATAAAACAAATGATGTTGCGTTACCCATCACACTCTCAGACATCGCCATAAGACCAAGAGGATGGTCTGCAAAAAAAAACACAACACGTAAGACATCTGTTATTCCGTTGCTATATTTAGTGACTATATACGTGTTGTTAACTTGATTTGTGGTGTTGTTTTTTTCTTGGAAAAACAGAAATTACATAATTACAATGACATCAACATTAACCTTATTCATGTAATTTCTATTCGCAGCAACAACACATACCAGTACAATTACAACGACACCATCAATACTTGCAACACCTCCATTTACAAATGTTGTTTCCTCATCAACTATACTATCAAATATTACACCTCGCCAAAGGGTCCGGATTGCTAAAATTCTAAACACAACACGTAATCTTGATGTGCGGTAGTCGTAGGACTTCTACACGAAGTTTTACAACTCCCTAGGCAGTGTACCTAATCATTGTAGCGTAGTATAGGCAAGACTCGGGGGTTGTTATTGTTCTCTAGGGGAATTATAACACCCTGTGTTTTCAAGTCTTTGGCGACGTCGATAACTATGCTATTTATTTTTAGTATTGTACGCGTTTGCTTGTAATTTCATGAATTAAGTTTAAATCGCGTAAGCTAAAAATTAGCGTTCATTGTAAACGGGCATCAAACAATTAAATGTTTATATCATTCAAGGGTTATATAATTATTTTAAGGATAATTATTAACTTTGTTCATTTTATTTTTATCGGATACGTAAAGTGTATACGTTTCGCGATAAATTGCGTTTAGGCACTCCCGGAACCACAAAAACTTTCCTACGCTTCAACAAATACCCACTTTTATACCCAATACATAAAAGTTACATAAATATATCATGTATATCTTTGTTCCACCGAAAATCATGCATTTTATACAAATATGCTGCTGGGGAACTGAATGAATTACAAACCGCTTTTTTTTTTATGTTTTTGTTTAATTTGGTTCGGGGCTGTTTGGTCGTGATCCGGTTTCTTGTCCTGCTAGGGGCGGTATGGTTCATTGTCGGGGTTTTTTTTTATTTTGTTGTCGATAATTAAGATCCGCATGACCTGAGTATATAAGAAGAGGTTCTTGACTACTAAAGGGAGAGGGAGTGGTAAAGTGTAAAGGAGAAACAAAACTCAAGTTCTCATGATCCTGTTACGGTTACTAGCGGTGTTAAAAGAGGGACCGGCACTTCCGCGAATAGCGATGTAAATGTGGATCAGAATGCCCTTAATTCTGGTATGAACACTTTGGGTAAAACTTTTGGAAATTCAAATGCAGAAAGGGCTAATACTGTTGGTAAGGAAAGTGAAAGTCTGAACTCTCTCCTACTGGTATTGCATCGTCCATATTGTTTTCATTGCAACATTGGTAAAAAGGTGATACTAAGTCCGTAAAACTGTTAACGATTTGTACCTTAATTACTTCGACCGATAATGATAGCTTCGATGTTTTTCGTTCTAAGTATACAGTAATGTTTAGAATGAACAGCTTAACAATATTGTTTACGGGTATTTTTGGGCAAACGTGTGGCTTATCATGTTGTTGGAACTACGTTAAGAATACTTGTAGTAAATTTGGTCTTGTTTAATCCATGAAGATTAAAGATATGTTTTTCTTCAAGTTTCGATCTAAAGACGGGATGGATTCCATGTTGGAGAATGGTCTATGGTTAATTCGCAATGTGCAATTAATTCTTAAAAAGTGATCACCAGGTGCGAATATTATAAAGGAGGATGTGTGTAATATTCCGGTTTGGGTGAAGTTCCATGATATTCCCAAAGAACTATTTTTACGGATGATGGATTGTTTGAGGCTCTTGCAAAACCAAAATTTAGGTAATCCATTGATGCGTTGGATTCTTGACATACTACAGCTATGTCACTGAATTCACATAGGGGTAGGGCAAGTTATGCTAGAGCCATGATTGAACTTTGAATTGATGTTAAGTTGAAAGACACTATTGTGGTTGATGTTCCTAAACTCATTGGTTAGGGGTATACTATGAGAAATATTCATGTTGAGTATGAGTGGGCGCCTCCTATATGATCAAGTTGTCAGGTTTTTGGTCATGTCCTAGATGAATGTATTAAGAAAATTGAATCGGACGTGTTGCATAATTTAAATGAAGTCCTACACAGTGTCTATTAGAGGAATCCAGGTTGGTTCAAAGCCTAAGTCTACTTTTATTTATTGACCGGTCCAATCTACTAAAAAGACGGACAAGGCTCTTAAAAAACCAAAGGTAACAAAGGCTACTAATGCTACTAATGACTTCTATAATTAAATTCCCATTGTTTATGCTTTAAATACCTAGGTGGATGAGGATAAAATTGTGGAGTAATGAATTATGCAGTACAACAAGAGCCGAAACAAGAGGAGGGTAATGAAAAAAGGATATCGAACACGAGTGTGCCTTAGTAGCTCTGCTAACAGACTCCCAATTAGCGTGTTTTCTTCTGTCACAGTAAGTATCTTTACACCCGTGGAAAATCTAATAGGCTTAATTCTACCCCTCCAGCAGGAAACAAAGATAGTAAACTCGAAAAACAAAATGGTGGATGGGGGAGCCGTCTAAATAAGGTTGATTCAGATAGTGAAAAGTGAGGTTGAAGTGGTTTATGATGAGACAACTCAATTCATGGCTAGTGGGGGTGCAAATGATGCAAGCTTATATAAGGACGAAGACTATGACATCTATGATACTTATGATCCTGAAGGTTTAACAAAACAACAATCGGCATTTTGTGATATGATGGACATTAATCTTTGTGGGCATATTAGAAGATATGTTTTAATGTTGATGTTTTTATTAATCCAAATGTATAAGCTAGTGTATGATGGTCATTACCTTTTATAGGAGATAGTATTTAGTCTTGTTAAGTATGCTTTAATCCGCCTATGAAATACGAGATGAAATGTAAATATTTCACGTTCCCAAACCCTATATACTTAACTGTTTTTTGAAGTAATATATTTACCAGGTGAAACCCCTTTTAAAAAAGGGTAAAAGCCATAAAATACCTACAAACTTTTAAAATCGTCCCGACTTGACCAACAAAAAAACGAACAAATTTTCGTACCCGACTAACTAACGTACTTGTATAGTTTATGATCAAAATCAACAATTATAACAGGCTAAATATCCATGACCATTTTTTATATACACTGTTACTTAAAAAAATGTCACATGTGTAAATCTTGTCTCATTGGAAATTGCTTAGTAATAAGCTGAAATGACTAACATACCCTTATCTCTTTTCTCTTTTTCTTCTTTCATCTAGCCGACCCACACACCACTTTTAATAACCCCATTACTTCTTTAATTTTCATCTTCAACTAAACCACCACCAATCGCAACCACCTCCGGCTCATTTCATCTTCATAAATGAAATCACTATATCAAAACCCACAAACACCAACACTCTATTCATAAACTCAAACAAAAAATCAAAACCCCCAAAAAATCTATCTTCATTCATTCATTCATGATAAAAAAAAACTACCATTTTAGCTATGCCAAACCCCTTTACACACCACTGTGTGTCACTCAACCAATCAGATCAACAAGATCTGATCCACACACAGAGAGAGAAAAACGGTGGCTCCCATGGCAGTTCACGACGGATCACCACCACCACTACACCACCACCGATCATCATCAACCAAACAGAACCCACTTCATTTCTCGCCCATTTTATTAAACCCATCAACAATATTTCACACTATTAATAATAAACTATGTTTAAAACCCACCTCATTTAACCATTTTAAACGCGTCGTTTTGGTCTATACTGTTCTTTGGACTATGATATTCCTAACCCACTCGGCCCACAACATAATGAGGTATAGAAAATGGCATCTTTTTTTGATGACGAGGTCTAAAGATCAATTTATTTTTAATTAAATATAATGATTGTTATTAAAAAGATATTCTTTTATTATAGCAAATACAACCCGTGGGCAGATCGGAGGTAGAGAAAGGTGGAGTGGATTGAGTGGATTTGGTGTTTACAATGTCACTGTAAATGTTTAGTTGACTTTTCTTTTTGGAAAGCCGATCTTGCGCATGACCAAAACAAGAAGAAAAAAACAAAGCCATCGTGAAAGATAACTGCCACGGTGTCGGTAAAAATTTATGATATGGGTGATATCAGAATAATATTTGAAAGTTCGTTGGTCTAGTTGGGACGAAAAATAGTTCGTTGATCAAGTCGGGACGATTTTAAAACAAATAACAGCAACATGGGAGACCTCAATCAAACGGCATACAATATGTCTTTGTTATCTTTATTACGTATTAAATATTGCCGAGAATTAGATACCATCAGTATAATATTGTTAAAGATCGGAATTATGCATGAACATCCCCTATCAAATAATCTTTTTGGTAAATAGTTTTGCAAAATTGTGACAATTATTTAAGGAGAAGGGCCTATCAAATCTAGTACCATATTACAGTAACTTGTTAACCTTAGCCACGTGCCAATAGCTACTTGCTCCTTTTCTTTCATCCACCCACTAACCTTTCTCACTCGTTTATTTCTATCTTTCTCTTCGCACTTTCTATTTTCATACACAAACAATACTATGGATGATGATTTTCTAATTCTTTCACCTTCATCCTCTTCATCCATAATCCAACAAAACACTCACACCTCACCACCAACACCACAATCACACCACAAGCTACAATTCCTACTACAAACACAACCTAACCACCCATGGGCCTATGCCATTCTTTGGAAAACAACTTTTAACCATGACCATACTCGACCTTGGACTTTAACATGGGCCGATGGTTACTTTCTCCAAAACCCTAATAAGCCCGCCCTTAAAGAAATCCAATCCCTTCTTGGACCGGATAACTCAGATGACGCAGAGGTGGATTCAACTCCATCCTCGTCATTGACCCGGTCCTTTAGGGCTGGGGACGGTTCTGCCCCAGCAAACTCATTTGCTTCTAATAGTGTCATTTGGTTAACGGGTGCTCATAGTCTTTTGTCTTTTGATTGTGAAAGGGCTAAAGAAGCTCACATTCATGGGCTAGAGACACTTGTTTATATTCCCACAACTAATGGAGTTGTGGAAATGGTGGTCTTTAACTGGATTAATCATACCGAAACCGATTCAAGCTCAATCGAGCTAATCATTATTCCGGTATACTGTTTCTTCATCTTCTTCACCATCTTCACTCCCGCACCCAGATAATAACCTTGGTGAAATCAAACCAGATGACCCATATTTGATCTCCTTTGGAGAAATGGTTGCTAGCTTACCACAAGAAGAAGAAAGTATGAACATTATCGATTTCGGAACAACCACTTTCGACCAACAGCCCAAGAAACTTGGAAAGATAGTGAAAAACATGAATATGAAAGGTAATGAAGTTTCGGAAACAGGATCCGAGGAGTCGGATTCTGATTGCCAGCTAGTTGTGTCAACCAGTAAAAAAGTGAGTCAAAAAAAGAAAGGACGCGCTCAGCCTCTAAACCATGTAGAGGCGGAGCGTCAAAGGCGTGAGAAGCTTAACCAACGCTTCTACACGCTACGTTCCGTGGTCCCAAATGTTTCAAAGATGGACAAGGCGTCCTTACTAGCCGACGCCGTTTGTTACATTAATGAATTAAAAAGTAAAGTAGACGAACTCGAAGCACAACTCCAAGCTACCAATAACCAACCAAAACTAAAGAAAATAAAGCTAGAAGCACCCGATGTCACCATTGTCCCGAAATCTAAAGCTCCAAAAATATATAACAAAAAGACTCGAACCAAAAATGATCGAAATTTGGAAGTGGAGGTGAAAATGGTGGGTGAGGATGCGATGATTAGAGTGCAATCTGGTAACGGCGATTGGCCCGCTGCGAAACTGATGGATGCATTGCGAGAATTGGAAGCTAAAGTGCACCACGCTAGCATGTCGTGTGTTAACGACATTATGCTTCAAGATGTAGTCGCTAGGATTACTGGTTCTACTGAAGATGAAGTTAAATCTCATCTTCTTGCTAGTTAAATCATAACTACAAAATTTAAGGTTGAGTTTGAATTTAGTCTTATGATCATGTCTTGTAACGATGTAAATTAGCACCTCATCGATCTTTATCTAAATGTGTGGTTTAGTATCGGGTAAGATTGTTTTTCCTTCAGGCATTAAAAAAAACTGGCATGATCAATATAAGTAAATTACAAAGTCATTAAATGATACTTTCGGAACTACTCTGAATTATGACCCTAAAGGTACGACACACACGTAACACGACTTTTGACACACGAGTACACGGCCACAAAAACTATACTGGCCGAGTAAGCTTTTGTCACAAGTCTATGAACTAAGACCATCTGTAATGGATGGTCGTGGACTCGGTCCTGGCATGCAAGACCCCACAAATGGATGCGCCTTCCCTATCATGAATTAAACAAGCAAGAAGTCGGTGTAAAATAAGACCGAGACATTGGCTTACTTGTGTGTGTGAGTGTTTTTCCTAAACGGGTATGTTTTTGAGCATGAAGAATGTTAGAAAGAAAAAGGTGAGGTTACAGTTACACTAAGTTGATCCTGTGTGATCAACAGTACACTTAGCCTAAAGTTTTGAACAAGTTGTAAACTTAGAGTAAATCAAGTTTACAACGTTTTAGTTGAATTCAAAGTTGGATACTTGGATGTGTCACACAACGTTCCAACGTAAAACTTAGATTCCAACAATTTTGGTGAAAGTAAACCGACAGATTTGAAAGGTCACCACATGTCATTAGGTAAAAGTAATATCGTACAATTATATATATATTACAAAAGGCAGACGCCCCGACCCGGGTAACATCCGGGTAACATTAAATTTTTTTGACCCGGCCCCACCCCACATTAATGAAAGCCCCTCTTCAACTCTTTCTTCTGAATTTACACCAATAAATACACTAATGGATACGTGAACCAAACAAATACCCCACACCCCCTATCTTTTTTCTCTCGCATACCATCATTTATTCATAATGACTGAAAACCCAAGATACAAATGGTTTTTAATCAATTTGTGGTATTTTGTTTTTGGTGAAGATTTGTTTTCTTAACATAGACATCTTGCAACCAAAAGTTTTTATTTTTTGTTTTCTCTCATCACATATCAGCCGATAAGATCCATCTAATTATGTAAGTTTTTTTTAATTTTTCTAATTTGTATTAATTTTTGGGGATTCACTGTATTAATGTTGGGGTTTCCAGGGGCTAGGTTAAAATTGTGGATTTTTTTGAAATTTAGGGTATTTGCTGAGAAGTAATGCTTAAAAACAGCATCCTTATGATTTTTTGGTTTTAATATAAAGGCTTATGACATAATAAGCCGAATCGAATAAGCACATAAGCTTGTTTAAATAAGCCGAATCGAATAATCTCATAAGCTGATAAATGATCTCATAAAAAGCTAAAATCAATGGAAATTATCAATAAATAATTCCTTATCATATAAATATTATTGAATGATACACATTATTTCAAATGTGGAATCGTATTCAGTATCTAATAAAAAGTGAATAAACTTAACTTTATGTTGTGGTGACTTCTGTATATAGAGTTTCGCTAATTTAAATATGGTGTTGCAGGCTGCGAATGATGTTAATAAAACATCGGAATCGTTTCTCTTGAGCATGGCAAGAGGGAGCAGACCTTTAAGCAGACAATTTGCAATAAAGGCATGTGCAAACACTGAAAGACGGGTAGATAAAACGAAAGATAATTAAAAAAAGCGTAAGTCGGTCAATCCTTTACAATGGATTTTGTATTGTAGTGGAGTCAGCTAATACCATCTTTTAGGTAGTAAATAAACTTAACTTATATTAAGACTCACACATCTCAATATTTGTAATATATACTGCAGTCGTTCATATCGGACCAGGAATTGTTAGCACGGCAACCCAACTCTAATGGAAGTCAATTCTTCATATGCACGGTCAAGGTATTCTTTTTCGGTTATTTGAAGTTTTCACATCATTGTGTTCTATACTATGTATATAGTTTAGCTGATATTGTGATCAAGTTTTTAAAAATTGACATGAGGTTGGGGTTGATTTTTTTTCTTCTTAATGTGTGTTGGGCAGACACCGGGTTGGATGACAGCATGTGGTGTTTAGGCAAGTTCTTGAAGGCTTGGAGATGGTAAAGTTGATCCAGAACCAGGTTACAGAGAGGTGATCGCCCAACAAAGAGAGTCGTTATCAGTGATTGTTGACCCAAAATAATACAGTTATAATCCATTGATCGATATCCAAGTGAAGCTCTCATAACCTGTTGCGAAAGGTCTGTGTAAAAGAAACAATGGCATACTATTTCTTTTTTACATTTCGTTATATGATTGAAAAACGTTTGGATATGTTGGATTTACTAATCTTGGTGAGGGTTTTGTGTTCTTGGGTGCAGGCGACATTCATCTTTCGTTGTACATGTGAACATAAAGTTTGGTGAAAAGCACTGAGTTGCAAAGTCCAAAAAATACAAGACTGTAAACAATCAAAGAACGGGACATTGTAACAGGGTAGTAATGTTGTCAGTGCTACTAATTAGTTAAATCACCAAACTTTTTGGTGAGGGTGTGGTACGTGGTCAGCTTGCATCTGTTGTAACAAATTGGGGACGAGGCCCCTTTTGCTATGGTGCTTATTCGTATGTTACTGTTGGGCTATGATATATTGGGTCAACGGGTGAAATTTTAATATATACAATCACATTTTATTTTTCATTTTCTTTTTGTTCATTATGCATTAGTTATTATTACAAATGCAGTATTAGTCTACATCTTTGAAACTAACGATTTAGAAGGTTGTATCCGTTAAAGTCGTTATTTTGGGGTGTCATCCAACCTCTCCCACCCTTTCAGATAAAATTCTGATATGACCTATTTGAGCCCATTTATAAGTTGCGTAAACAAGTTTGGCTAAATACTACCCATCGGATATTTTTGGAAATTTTACGTACCGACTCTTAATGGCATACCTTGCTTTTCAGGTCTGGAATGTTGAGAACTTGCAGTGTCTACAGACTTCAACAAACAATAATTCCGTTGTGATGTCGATTCTTTACTGGGATCATTTTCTTTCAAACCATAAAGGTATGTTGATCCCATTCTTGGTATTTGCGCCATCACCTTATAAATTTATGTAGAAGGTTCATGGTCATACTCTTTGCTTATGATTGCATATTCTGCTTACCTATGCAGGTGTGGGCGGCTACATACAATGGAAACTTGGAAGTAACTTACACGCATAGTGAGGAACATGTATGTTTATCCAACTCTTTTCTTAACTCAACTACTCAAGACGGACTGCATATGTACAATTTGTTGTAGCTTTTATGTCTTGGACGTTTGTTGACTACTTAGATTATGCGTAGTATGTCATTGTTAATGAATCTCTTTTAGTAGTTATATATTAGTTGTTCTTCAGCCAATTGTGGAATGGTGGCAACACCTTCAGGATTTTTTTTTTGCTTATTAGTTCTGCTAATTTTGTACCAAGTCTTTAACCCTTCCGCCAAACTCCGGCTAGCGGAGCGCTGGCAAGCAATACTTGTTATGTGGATAAGAACTAATATTGGTACCCCTCCCTTGCCTAACAAAAAATTACTAAAAATGTTACTTTTGATTCTTTTTTTTACCCCCTGTTTACAGTAAAACGCAGTTTTTTATCAGTTTCTGTTTCGTAGTTTTTGACAGTTTAAAACTTTTGACTTACCAAACTTTATAATTTTCGTTCCGAACTTTCCGTTTCACAGTTTTATAATGTAAAAAAAATTATAAAAATAAAAAATATATAAAATACGGAAAAAACCGAAAAAAACCAAGGAGTAGGGGTGAGCACGGTCCGAAGACCAGACCGGACCGGCCAAGACCGGACCGGAGTCCAAGCCGGAACCGAGACCGGACCGAATTTTTCCAAAATGCCGACCGAGACCGAGGACCGAAAATGTACTGTCTGGTCCGGCCGGTTTCGGTACTGCGTCCGGGGGTTCCAGTTATACACGGCATAATCAAGGGTTTTTTTTTTTTTATTTTGTTTTTGTCGATACCGAATCCAGACCGAGGACCGATTCTAAACAAAATAGTATGGACCGACCACCGCGACCAACTATCCCTCAGTTCGGTCCGATTTGTGTCGGGTCGGTCCAATTTTTGGTTCTGACGTCAGTTTTTGGTTCTGCCATGCTCACCACACCAAGGAGAGTACAATTGTGTTATTAGGATACTAATAATTTACCCTTAATATAATGGCTCATGATATAATACCCCCCAAAAAGAACCATTTTGTAACTCCCTTATGTTTTTTTGATAATTTTAGTAAATTGCAATCAATCGCCTTTAAAGTTTGGTCAAAATTGCATGTTTCGTCCCCAAACTTTACGCAAATTGCAAGGCTCGTCCATGTGGGAAACCTTAAGTCCAAGTATCCTCTCCGCATGACGATACTGCATCAAAGTTTTCCTCCCCAAAGTCGTCCTCACAGACAATCCATTGCGACCAAAGATTTTCTCACAGTGGAGATCATTGCACTTTCGTAACTTTTTTAAGAGTACGAAAACACGCAATTTTCGCCAAACATAAAACGATTAATGCAAATTTACGTGATTTTTTTGATTTTTTTATATATAATTTTATATATGTTATAAACTTTTGACACGGAAAAAACGGAAACAAAAAATATAAAGTTTAACATGGGTCAAAAGTATGAAACTGTTAAGTTAAATTTAATACGCAAACCAGAAACTGATAAAAAACTTCGTTGCTCTGAAAAAAAAAGTACAAAAAAAACTAGTACTTTTTGCTAACTTTTTAGCGGGTCAGGGGTACCATACATGATCACCTTAATTTAATATAGTGAATGAGTTTGTACGATGAAACAGGACAGGACGACCTATGAGGAAGAGTCGTCACGTGATAACAGGAAAATGAAACAAAAGTGACCGTAGGATAGCTTGACGCTACCCGCAACAAACTTACATATTATTACATTGTGTGGGCCAAATGTTTTGTCCAATTGTAAACTTTAATGAAGCGCTATTATGTGTATGTGTCGGAAGATAATACAATTACATGGTTTCTAAAAATAGTAGAGTTTTAACTTTTAACACAACAAAATAACTAAAACTAGAAAACATGCACATGTAAATACGACCACCTTGAAATGGTTGTGTGAACGGTGGACATAACAATATAGTACAAAATATTCAGCACCATAAACCATTTACTCAAATAATCATACATCTACTTCAAAAATAATCATACATCATATTCGGCACACTCTGCAATTAATTCTTTTTAAAGAAAAATCGCATACATTTTCGATTTAATCATCTCATGGCTATGAGCTCTTGCTTTTTGTGTTTGGGGTATAATGGTTTTGATGACTTTTAAAACCTAACCAGACATCGAACTGGTTATGTTTCCGAGTTCTTTGTTTCTCTGCGGATCAACACTCAGTTTTCTTTCTAGTTCTCCAAGTTTCTCCGGTTCTACCGGTTGGTTATGTCCGTTTTTTCAAAACACTGAGTACTAACGAATTTAAATACGTCAGTATATTGTATGTTAAGAGAGTGAGTGTGTGGTACGAAGCACACTCGCCATTCTGATGTGGCCTTCGCCACTGGCTCGCCACCATACCACTACCATTTCGCCACTCAATATTTTTTTGTTATCATCGTCACCAACGCCCGTAGCGAGCAAAAGTAAAAAAAAAAATCTTTTTAAATGTGTTTTTGTGTGTGAGTGGTGGGCCCAAAATGAAGAGGTAATGGGTGTGTTATGAGTGAATGGGGTATTTTTTTAGTGGGAATAAAAAGGCTGATATGGGCAAGCCTGATGCCGCCGTTTGTGGTTTGGTGGCTTTAGCCACCACAACCCCATGCCTAAGAAACTATAAATTAGTGGTATGTGAATCAAACCTCCACCTAAAGGACCATTTGTAACCATTCTTATTTATTTTGTGTTTTTTATTTTTTAATAATTTTGTTTATGTAAATAAAACTGTAAACGGAAAGTGCGAAAAAATGTAAAGTTTAACAAGTTCCAAAAGTATTAACTGTCCAAATAATTTACGAACTAAAACAATAAAAAACTGTGTTATACTGTAAACATAAAGACAAAAAAAAACGTACGAAACATTTGTACTTTTAGTGCACCAATGAGGTATCAATAGTAGCACGTATAAAATTATTGGGGTAGATTATAAAGACCCTCTAAAAATGTTGCCAATACCCCCCTGCCCCCCTGCCCCCCTTCCTTTAATTTTTCGGTTTTTATTAATAATTTATAAAAACTGTGAAAACCCAAAAATGACCCGAAACAAAAATTATAAAAGTTTAAACTAATATCCAAAATTATTAAACTGACAAAACTACATAAAATATAAACTGAAAAAAAAAAATTGTGTTGTACTATTAACTGAGAAGATAAAGAGGGATGAAGATGTTACCTTTTGTACCTTATGTGAGATATGAGTGTAGACGTGCGCAAACCGGTTAACCAGTTTCAATTTCGGTTCAGTCATCTGGAACCTGTTTTGGTCAACAAACCAGTCCAAATCGGTTTCACCGATTAACCGGTTTGGTTTGGAACCAATCGAGTGGGGGAAAATCACGAACCGTAGTTCTCAAACTGTTTGGACCGTGTTTATCGTTTATATTTTTAATTTATTTTTTCGTTATTCGTGTTTTTGATATGTAATAAACTTAATAAACTTCAACTTTTATTAATAGAATAACCTAATACAATTCGGAAAGAAAAATCTGAAAAGAAAAATACATCAACACATAAATACATAGAACTTAAAACATAATACATCCGAATTCAAAAATGCTACTCGGGACAACAAAGTCAAATCATAAATCATAACTCTTCTCCTCCGGAACCAGATTCGTTGGACCTAGTGCTATGGCTAGCAGCATCTTGTGCGATTTCTTCATCGGATAGTGCTATGGCTTCATTTTATTGCAACTCGGCATCCAAGATCTCTTTTTCAAAGTCTAGGGCGTTTTCAAGATTGGAAGTTTGTTTGTATAACTGCCGGAAAAACCTTGTTCCAAAGATGATCCTTAACACAAACACATCTTTAAATACGTCCGGTGTAAGTCTTTGTTCTTGCGGATTGACAACACCTTTCCACTTGTTGAAAAAGCGGATTCGAAAGCTAACGAAGTAGGTTGTACACTTATTATATCCATGGCCATTCGGGATAGAACGGGAAACAGTGTTTCCTTTGCTTTCCAAAAACCCAAGACATTCAATCCTCAAATTCAATGGCTCAATGAACGATCATTATCATTGCCCAATAAACTACTCCATTCTTTGCCCGTATTGTTTGAAAATTTTACTTTTAACTTGGTTTCGCAAATTAGCTCCCATCGAGATTCCACTGAACTCGCCCTCGATGAAGAAGCCCCACTCGTTGATTGATTTGTTGGGTTACCATATTTCATATAATAAATATTATACAAACCTTTCAAATACTCGTTGAACCATTGTTTTGCCTTAGTTGCATGACCATAACTGACAAAAAACCCCTAAATCCTTTGAAATCTTCTCGAAAGTAACTCTACCACCCTTACAATAAAACATAGATTCAAAGCAAAGACCCGACATGTAATTACATGTGGCATTTTTTGAAAATACTTCTTAAGTTTTTCTTTCATTGGTTTAACCATACTTGGATATATACCACAATTAAGTTCAAATTCGTTTAGTTTGTTACACATGAAGAAAATTTGTTGAAGTACCAATGGAGATGTTGGATAATAAACGCCCCCGACAATAGTTTCCGTGCATAGATATAAACACTTTTCAAGTAATCGGGTTAGATTTTCAATAGTAACCCAATTTTTTATCAGAAAATGATTACAATGACCCCCATCGGCCAAAAGGCCATGAAAATACATCAAAGAATCTCTTTGTTTTAGAACACTATAGGAACATATATAATTGGGAGTTTATTTCATCTTGTCGAAACGTCCCAATTAGGTGATAAACAAGGTTTCCCCGCTTCTCTACAAATTTTAATATAGTATTGATATTTTCTAGTACCCGATTTAAATACATGTTTTAACATTGTTTTAAAAGACTATTTGATTGCATTTATCGCGGGAACCGCTAAATCCAACCTTTGCACAACCAATTAATGATGATGTGCAACACATCGGAACCCCCTTTAAGGTGATAAAACCTACCCACCAAAGTGGGTTAATCGTATTATTTTAAATTTTTTTAGTTTACCAATTGCGTTTGTATTGTTGCTAGCATTATCCAACGTAATTGACAAAATTTTATTTTCCAAATAAAAATTGACAAACGCTTTTCTCAACATTTTAGCTAAAGCACTACTCGTGTAAGAGAGAACACAGAAAGTCTTCGAAATTAATGACCCGCTATCAAATCATTTTCCAAGTATTAGGCACACTCCATTGGGTAACACATAGGTTAGAACCGGGCAAACCATGAGGAGCGGACTAAACATCTATTGTTATGTTGACACTAGCATTTAAGTTAAGAAAACAATTAATTATTACTTGTTTAGCCGCTACCCATAATTTCGTTGCATCACGTTTGACAGAGTATGCGACTTACATGATTGTATTATTGGTGCAATGTTCTGAAACCAACCCACGTGACGTTTGAGCGTCGTCTAAGTGGTTGACTGGTTAAACCCTCGTTTTTTTGAAAGCCACACAAACCCGCAGGAATTTAATCACGAAGAACACCGATTGAACACCAAAAACACTTCACCATCTCGAGACAATAGAGATTGCCCCGCTTTAGCCAATCCGTCTAGAGAGCCATCACAATTTGATGCTGATATGATCCTACAGACGTCGAGTTGGATCCGACCGACAAAGAAACCAAGCTATGCTTGCATGATCCCTGGTGCGATTTGTCCGACATCTATCAAAGGTTTTAAGTGATGCCAAATCTTGGGGTTTCGGGTGGTTGTTAAAACAACAAGGATCGTACCGGTGCATAGTCTTCGGAGTAATAACCAACACCAGTTTAGTTTGAACTGATTGAGTCCATATGTGATTAGTGAAAGAAATTCGTTTTTGCTTTGGAGAGTTTTTTTAGCTTACTGATTGTGAGTATTTTTAAATTGAATGAGATTAGTAAGATATGTGAATGAATGAACTAACACAACTCCCCTAATTTATACTTAAATAAAAAGGGCCAAAAATGACCGAAGTAACTACACCCAAAAAAGTCAGAAAAAGGACGCTCCTACAAACGGATCCCCTCACCGTTTTAAAAAGCTAGATTCGAAATTTGAAAAAAAAGTACAAATAACCGATGTCCAAACCAATTACCCTGAAAAAAAGTAAAAAGAAAAAAAAAAAAAAAAAAAAAGAGAAAAAAAAAAAATAAAAATAAAAAAAAAAAAAAAAAAAAAAATAAAAAAAAAAAGAAAAAAAAAAAAAAAAAAAAAAAAAAAAAAAAAGATGAACGGTTCGAAAAAAACCGTCCAAGAAACCGGTGGAATCTCACAAACCTCGAACCGGTCCCAAACCGTTGGTTTGGCCAAAAACCTACCGTTGTGGTCAAGAACCGGTTTGGACCGGTTTCCGGTTTTCCGGTTTTTGACGGCCGGTACGTTTTTTCCAATAACGGTTTTTTTTATATGCCCACGAGATCTATATGAAGCGTAGTAAATCAACACAACCCAAAATTATTGAAAGTTTATGTAAAAATTTTACTAGCATAACCTTTAGGAGTAGCCTCTCAATGATTGTACTTGTTCCTAAGAACTCCATTGGCCCCGGGTGTACAATTAAAAGCATAATCGTATGCTTTTTTATGTCTCACTAAAACTCAACTGTTTCCTCACGAACAATTAAAAGCAACATAAAAAATTGCAATTTTCTTGAATATTTTAAGGAGAACCATTGTTTTGTTTTTTCAGTTTCTAGAACCTCAAGCCGAAGTCCCTTGGGACTCGACTTGAGGTTCTAGAAACAGAAAAACAAAACAATGGTCCCTTAAAATACTTCAACGAAATTGCAATTTTTATGTTGCTTTTAATTGTTCGTGAGGAAACAGTTGAGTTTTAGTGAGACATAAAAAAGCATACGATTCATAGTACACCCGGGGCCAATGGAGTTCTTAGGAACAAGTACAATCATTGAGAGGGCAACTTCCTAAAGTTATCAGTAAACTTTTTACATAACTTTCAATAATTTTGGTTGTTGTTATTAATAACCTCATCTAGAACTTGGGCAATAAAAACCGTTTCTTGGAACACAGAAACCGGCCGTCAAACCAGGAAACCGGCAAACGGTCAAACCCGGTTTTTGACCAAAACCGTATCCGGTTTTTTGTCCAAACCAACGTTTGGGACCGGTTCGAGGTTTTGTTCATTCCACCGTTCTTGGACCGTGTTTTCGAACCCGGTTCGGGTTAATAGGTTTGGAACCGTTCTGTACTTTTTTTTCAAAATTCGAATCTTGCTTTTCAAACGTGGAGGGACCGTGTAGAAGCGTTTTTCTGACTTTTTGGGTGTAGTTACTTGTCATTTTGCCCTTTTATTTAAGTATAAATAGAGGGTTTGTGTTAATTCTTCAATCACAACTTACACAACTCACAATCCTAACTAAAAAAACTCTCCAAAGCAAAACCGAATTTCTTTCACTAATCACTAATGGCAACTCAATCCAGTTCAACTACCACCGGTGTTGTTCTTCAAGTGCACCGACGATCCTTGAAGTTTTAAGCACCACCTGAAACTCCGAGATTTGGCAACACTTCAACCTTTGCAAGATGTCGGACAACTCGACTAAGGCTCAATGCAAGCATTGCTTTGGTTTCTTGTCGTCGGGATCCAACTCGAACGTTATGAATCATAAGGTCAAGAACCCAATTGTGAGGCCCTCAAGACATTGCCTTAAAGCGGGCAATCATCTATGATCTCGAATGTAGTGTTAATTTGTGTTCAATCCGGATGTTTCTTCTTGAATAATTCCGCGGTTTGGTGATATCCAACGAGGGTTACCATTCAACCACTTTGACGACGCTCAAACGACGAGGGTGTTTCAGAACCATATGCAACCAAAATACAATCATGTAAGTCGCACTACTCTCAAACGTGATGCAATGAAATTATGGGTAGCGGCTAAACAAGTAATAATTAATTGTTTTCTTAACTTAAATGCTAGTGTCAACATAACAATAGATGTTTATCCTCTCGCATGTTAGCCCGGCTTCTAACCTATGTGGTTACGCACATTTTGGATGAGGCCAATACATTGGTAAATGGATGAAGCGGGTCATTTCATTTCCGAAGAACTTTTCTTGTATCCCCAACACGAGTAGTGCTTATAGCTAAAATTTGAGAAAAGCTATGTCAATTTCATTTGGAAAATTAAAAAAAAAAAAATAATTTATTTTTTTTTTATTTTTGTCAATTACTTTTGATAATGTCTAGCACAATACAAACGCAATGGTAAACTAAAATTAACATACGTACCCACCTATGGAGGGGTAGGTTTTATCATAGACGATGTGATTGCACACAATCATTAACTTGGTTGGTGCAAGAAGGTTTATCGTTTCCCCGATAAATGCAATCAAAGAGTCTTTTAAAACAATGTTAAAAGATGTATTTAAATCGGGTACTAGAAACTATCAATACTATATTAAAATCTGTAGAGAAGCGGGAAAACCTTGTTTATCACCTAATTGGGACGTTTCGACAAGATGGAATTCCACTTATCATATGTTCCAACGTGGTCTAAAACAAAAATATTCTTTGATGTATTTCATGACCTTTTGGCCGATGGGGGTAATTGTAATCATTTTCTGATAAAAAATTGGGTTACTATTAAAAATCTAACCCGATTACTTGAAGTGTTTAACAATGCCACGAAAATATTGTCGGGGGCGTTTATTATCCAACATCTCCATTGGTACTTCAACAAATTTTCTTCATGTGTAACAAACTAACCGAATTTGAACTTAATGGTGGTATATATCCAAGTATGGTTAAACCAATGAAAGAAAAACTTAAGAAGTATTTTCAAAAAATGCCACCGGTAATTACTTGTTTGGCCGCTTTGAATCCATGTTTTAATCTTAGCGGGGTAGAGTTACTTATCGAGACGATTTCAACGGATTTGGAGTTTTTTGACAATGGTCATGCAACTAAGGCAAAACAATGGTTCACCGAGTCTTTGAAAGGTTTGTATAATATTTATTATATGAAATATGGTAACCCAACAAATCAATCAACGAGTGGGGCTTCTTCATCGAGGGCGAGTTCAGGGAATCCGATGACTAATTTGCTAAACAAGTTAAAAGAAAAATTCAACAAACGGGCAAAGAATGATCGTTCATTGGGCAAAGAATGATCGTTCATTGAGCCCAATGAATTTGCAGGTTTTGATGTCTTGGGTTTTTGGAAAGCAAAGGAAACACTGTTTCCCGTTCTATCCCGAATGTCCAGGATATAAATCAGATAACAACCTACTATCGTTTGCTTTCGAATCCGCTTTTTCAACAAGTGGAAAGGTGTTGTCAATCCGAAGAACAAGACTAACACCGACGTCTTTAGAGATGTGTATGTGTTTAAAGGATCATTTGGACGCAACCGAGCGTATACAACACACATCCAATCTTGAAAACGCCCTAGACTTTGAAAAAGAGATCTTGGATGCCTATTGCAATAACATGAAGCCATAGCACTATCCTATGAAGAAATCGCACAAGAATGCTTGCTACCTAAAAAAAAAAAGCACAGGATCCAACGAATCTGGTTTTTCCCGGAGAGAGAAGAGTTTGATTTGAATTTGACTTTGTCCCGAGTACCTTTTTGAATTCGATGTATTATGTTTTTAAGTTATGTATTATGTTTGATGTATTTTTTCATTCCGATGTAGTTTTCGTTTCCGTGAATTAGGTTTTCTATTAAATAAAAGTTGAAGTTTATTCAGTTTATTACATATAAAACCACGAAAAACGAAAAAATAAATTAAAATACATAAACCGAAAACCGGTCCAAACCAGTTTGAGAACCGGTTCGTGATTTTCCCCCACTCGATTGGTTCCAAACCAAACCGGTTAATCGGTGAAACCGATTTGGACTGGTTTGTTGACAAAAACAGGTTCCAGTTGACTGAACCGAAATTGAAACTGATTAGCCGGTTTGCGCACGTCTACACTCATATCTCACATAAGGTACAAAAGGTAACATCTTCATCCCTCTTTATCTTCTCAGTTAATAGTACAACACAATTTTTTTTTCAGTTTCTATTATGTATTATTTGTCAGTTTAATAATTTTGACTTGTTAAACTTTATAATTTTTGTTTCGCATTTTTGGTTTCACAGTTTTATAAAATTATTAAAAAAACCGAAAAAATAAAGAAGGGGGGGGGGGGGGGGGTATTGGCAACATTTTTAGAGGGTCTTTATAACCTACCCCAATAATTTTATACGTGCTACTATTGATACCTCATTGGTGCACTAAAAGTACAAATGTTTCGTACGTTTTATTTTTTTTGACTCCATGTTTACAGTATAACACAGTTTTTTATCTGTTTTTGTTCCGTACTTTTTGACAGTTTAATACTTTTGACTTGTTAAACTTTACATTTTTTCCGCACTTTCCGTTTCACAGTTTTATTACATAAACAAAATTATAAAAAAATAAAAAACACAAAAATAAAAAGAATGGTACAAATGGTCCATTTAGGTGGGGTCTTTATTACCTACCACTAACTTATAGTTTTCTTTAGAGCATGGGTTGGTGGTGTCGTAAAGGCCACAGAACAAAACTGGGCCCACAGGCTGCCATATCAGCTTTTTATTCCCACTCAAAAATACCCCTTCACTCATAACACACCCATACCTCTTCATTTGGGCCCCACCACTCACATACAAACACATTTAAAAAAGATTTTTTTTTTTACTTTAGCTCGCCACCGGGGTGACGAGATAACAAAAAAATATGAAGTGGCAAATGGTAGTGGTATGGTGGCGAGCCAGTGGCGAAGGCCACATCAGACTGGCGAGTGTGCTTCGTCACCACACCTCACTCTCTTAAATACAATATACTAGTATTAAATACGATAGTACCAGTGTTTTGAAAAAACGGACATAACCAACCGGTAGAACCGGGAACTGGAGAACTCGAAAGAAAACTGAGTTTGACCGCGAGAAACAAAGAATCGGAAACAAAACCAGTTCGATGTCTGGTTAGGTTTTCATAAGTCAAACCATTAACCAAACACAAAAGGCAAGAGCTCATAGCATGAGCTGATTAATCGAAAATGTATGCGATTTTTCTTTAAAAAGAATTAATTGCAGAGCGTGCCGAATATGATGTATGATTATTTTTGAAGTAGATGTATGATTATTTGAGTAAAATTGTTTTAAGTGCTGATATTTGACTATATTGTGTATGTCACCCGTTCACACAACCATTTCAAGGTGGTCGTATTTACATGTGCATGTTTTCTAGTTTTAGTTATTTTGTTGTGTTAAAAGTTAAAACTCTACTATTTTTAGAAACCATGTAATGTATTATCTCCGAACCACACAACAATAGGATCATTAAAGTTAACAATTGACAAAACATTTGGCCCCCACAATGTAAATAATTGAAGTTTGTTGTGGGTAGCGTCAAGCTATCCTACGGTCACTTTTGTTTCATTGTCCTGTTATCACGTGACGACTCTTCCTCATAGGTCGTCCTGTTTCATCGTACAAACTCATTCACTATATTAAATTAAGGTGCTACTATTGGTACCCCCTGACCCGCTAAAAAGTAGCAAAAAGTACAAAGATTTATTTTGTACTCTTTTTTTACAGCGCAACGCAGTTTTTTATCAGTTTCTGTTCCGTAATTTTTAACAGTTTCATACTTTTTACCTTATTAAACTTTATATTTTTTCGTTCCGATTTTCCGTGTCACATTTTTTATAACATATATAAAAATTATAAATAAAAAAAAAAAACCTCAGTAAATGGCATATAACGTCTTAAAGTTTGGACCCAAATTTGCGTGTTTCGTCCTAAACCGTTACAAAAAAGAAAAGAGAAAAAAAATTTGCAAGGATCATCCACAGAGAAACCTTTTGAGCAAGATTGGTCCCTGTTTAGAGACCTTTGGGAAACCTTTGATGCACGTACGTCCCCTAGCAGAGACTATACTAGCACTTAAGGTTTTTCCCATATGTACATCCTTTGCAATTTCGTAACTTTTGGGACGAAACATGCAATTTGGCCAAACTTTAAAGACGATTTATGCAATTTACTCAAAAGTCAAAAAACATAAGGGAGTACAAATGTTTTTATTGGGGGTAACTTATATCATGACCTTTTACATTTAGGGGTAAATTATTAGTAATCCCTAAAACACCAATTGATAACCTCCTTGGGTAAGGGCAGAGCATTGCAGATCCAAAAGACCGCAACCAAAAAAATTGGACCGACCCACACAAACGGACCCGAAACTGAGGGATTTATTGGTCCGGTCCTCTGTCCCTACATTGTTGTTAGAATCGTTCCACGGAACTGGTCGGTCCGACAAAAAACCCTATGATTATGCCGTGTATAACTGGACCGGACCGCAGACCGAACCGGACCGGACCAGACCGTACAATTTCGGTCTCGGTCTCGGTCCGGCATTTTGGAAAAATTCGGTCTCGGTCTCGGTCCGGTCTTGGCCGGTCCGGTCTTGGCCGGTCCGGTCTGGTCTTCGGACCGTGCTCACCCCTACTCCTTGGTTTTTTTCGGTTTTTTCCGTATTTTATATTTATGTTTAATTTTTATTTTTTTTATTTTTATAAATTTTTTTTACATTATAAAACGTGAAACTAAAGTCCGAACGAAAATTATAAAGTTTGGTAAAGTCAAAAGATTTTTAACTGTCAAAAACTGAGCGAAACAGAAACAGATAAAAAACTGCGTTTTACTGTAAACAGGGGGTAAAAAAAGAATCAAAAGTACATTTTTAGTAATTTTTTGTAGGCCAGGAGGGTACCAATATTAGTACATTTACATTAACAAGTTTGCTTGCCAGCGCTCCGCTGCCGGATGTTTGGCGGACGTCGGTTAGACTTGGTACAAATTTGCAGCCTAATAAGCAAAAGAAAAAATCTGAAGGTGTTGCCACCATTCACATTGCTGAAGAACAACAAATATATAACTACTAAAAGAGATTCATTAGACAATGACATACTACGCATAATCTAAGTAGTCAACAAACGTCCAAGACATAAAAGCTACAACAAATTGTACATATCAGTCCTGCCATGATAGTTAGGTTAATGAAAAGAGTTGATAAACATACATGATCCTCACTATCGTGTAAAGTTACTTCCAAGTTATGTCCTTGTGATGTAGCCTCCCACACCAGTGCCATAGGGTAAGCAACTATGAAATCCAAACAAAAGTATGACCATGAACCTTCTACATAAATTTATAAGGTGATGGCGCAAATACCAACAATGGGATCAACATACCTTTATGGTTTGAAAGAAAATGATCCCAGTAAAGAATCGACATCACAACGGAATTATTGTTTGTTGAAGTCTGTAGACACTGCAAGTTCTCAACATTCCAGACCTGAAAAGCAAGGTATGCCATTAAGAGTCGGTACGTAAAATTTCCAAAAATATCGAGGTAGTCATTTACATAACGTGTTTACGCAACTTATAATGGCTAAAATAGGTTCATATCAGAATTTATCTGAAAGGGTGGAGAGGTTGGATGACACCCAAAATCGACCTTTAACGGTTACAACCTTCTAATCGTTATTTTCAAAGAAGTAACTAAATACTTCAATTTTATAATGAATAAAGGCATCAACCTGAACAAAAGAATGATAAATAAAATGTGATTGTATATATTAAAATCTTCCCCGTTGACCCAATATATCATAGCCCAACAGTAACATACGAATAAGCACCATAGCAAAAGGGGCCTCGTCCCCAATTTGTTACAACAGATGCAAGCTGACCACGTACCACACCCTCACCAAAAAGTTTGGGATTACTAATTTAGTAGCACTGACAACATTACTAACCTGTTACATGTCCCGTTCTTGATTGTTTACAGGTCTTGTTTTTTTTGGACTTGCAACTCGAGCTTTTCACCAAACTTTATGTTCACATGTACAACGAAAGATGAATGTCGCCTGCACCCAAGAACACAAAACCCTCACCAAGATTAGTAAATCCAACATATCCAAACGTTTTTCAATCATATAACGAAATGTAAAAAAGAAATAGTATGCCATTGTTTCTTTTACACAGACCTTTCGCAACAGGTTATGAGAGCTTCACTTGGATATCGATCAATGGATTATAACTGTATTATTTTGGGTCAACAATCACTGATAACGACTCTCTTTGTTGGGCGATCACCTCTCTGTAACCTGGTTCTGGATCAACTTTACCATCTCCAAGCCTTCAAGAACTTGCCTAAACACCACATGCTGTCATCCAACCACGGTGTCTGCCCAACACACATTAAGAAGAAAAAAAATCAACCCCAACCTCATGTCAATTTTTAAAAACTTGATCACAATATTAGCTAAACTATATACATAGTATAGAACACAATGATGTGAAAACTCCAAATAACCGGAAAAGAATACCTTGACCGTGCATATGAAGAAATGACTTCCATTAGAGTTGGGTTGCCGTGCTAACATCCTGGTCCGATATGAACGACTGCAGTATATATTACAAAGATTGAGATGTGTGAGTCTTAATATAAGTTAAGTTTATTTACTACCTAAAAGATGGTATTAGCTGACTCCACTACAATACAAAATCCATTGTAAAGGATTGACCGACTTACGTTTTCTTTAATTATCTTTCGTTTTATCTACCCGTCTTACAGTGTTAGCAACAGCAACTTTTATTGCAATTGCTGCTTAAGGTCTGCTCCCTCTTGCCATGCTCAAGAGAAACGATTCCGATGTTTTATTAACATCATTCGCAGCCTGCAACACCATATTTAAATTAGCGAAACTCTATATACAGAAGTCACCACAACATAAAGTTAAGTTTATTCACTTTTTATTTAACTGAATACGATTCCAATTTGAAATAATGGTGTATCATCAAATAATATTTATGATAGAATATATTATGAAATATCCATTGATTTACGTCTTTTTATGCGATCATATAACAGCTTATAGAGTATTCGATTCGGCATATTTAACAGCTTATGCGCTAATTCGATTCGGCTTAATGTCAAAAAGCCTATTTATATAAACCAACAAGACATAAGGCTGTCAGTTTTTAAGCATACTTCTCAGCAAAAAACCCTAAAATTCAAAACAACACATTTAAACCTAGCCCCATGTAAACCCGAACATAAATAACATAAATCCCCAAAAATAAATACAAAATTAAAGAAAAAATTAAAAAAAACTTACAAATATGATGGAACTTATTCGGCTGATATGTGGATGATAGAACAAATAACACTTTTTTGGTTTGCATATGTCTATGTAAAGAAACAAAACCTCACCAAAAACAAATACCACAAAATTGATAAAAACCATTTGTATCTTGGGTTTTTCAGATCCACATGAATAAATGATGGTATGCGAGAGAAAAAAGATAGGTGGTGTGGGTATTTTGTTTGGTTACACGTATCCCATTACGTGTGTAAATTCAGAAGAAAGAGTTGAAGAGGGGCTTTCATTAATGTGGGTGGGGCCGGGTCAAAAAAATTTAATGTTACCCGGATGTTACCCGGGTCGGGGCGCTGCCTTTTAGTAATATATATATAATTGTACGATTTACTTTTACCTAATGACATGAGTGACCATTCAATCAGTCGGTTTACTTTCACCAAATTGTTTGAGGAATCAAAGTTTTAAACGTTGGAACTTTGTTGACACCCATCCAATATCCAACTTAGAATTCAACTAAAACGTTTTGTGAAACTTTATTTACACTAAGGTTTAACAACTTTTGTCAAAACTTTAGGCTAAGGTACTGTATGATCACAAGGATCATCTTAGTGTCAACAGTAACCTCACCCTTCATCTTTCAAACAATTCTCATGCTCCAAATACAAACCCGTTTAAGGAAAAACACTCACGACACACAAGTAAGCCATGTCACGGTCTAAATATACCCCGACTTCTTTCTTGTTTAATTCCTGATATGGGAAGGCGCATCCATTTGTGGGTCTTTGCATGCCAGGACCAGTCCACGACCATCCATTACAGATTGACTTAGTTCATAAGACTGTGACAAAAGCTTACTCGCCCAGATATAGATATTGTGCCGTGTACCTCTTTGGTTCAAAAGTCGTTACGTGTGTGTCGAACCTTATAGGGTCCTAATTCAAGTAGATCGCGAAAGTATCATTAATGACTTTGTAAATTTACTTATATTGATCATGCCAGTTTTTTTTAATGCCTGAAGGAAAAACAATCTTACCCGATACTAAACCACACATTTAGATAAAGATCGATGAGGTGCTAATTTACATCGTTACAAGACATGAATCATATAGACAAAAATACAAACTCACCTTAAATCTAGCTAGTTACTGTATTTAACCTAGCAAGAAGATGAGATTTAAGCATCATCTTCATGTGAACCAGTAATCCCTAGCGACTACATCTTGAAGCATATATTGTCTTTAAACACGACATGCTAGCTTTGTGCACTTATGCTTCCAATTCTCGCCAATGCATCCATCATTTCCGCGCGGCCAATCCCCGTTACCAGATTGCACTCTAATCATCGCATCCTCACCCACCATTTTCACCTCCACTTCCAAATTTTCGATCATTTTGGTTCGAGTCTTTTTGTTATATATTTTTGGAGCTTTAGATTTCGGGACAATGGTGACATCGGGTGCTTCTAGCTTTATTTTCTTTAGTTTTGGTTGGTTATTGGTAGCTTGGAGTTGTGCTTCGAGTTCGTCTACTTTACTTTTTAATTCATTAATGTAACAAACGGGCGTCGTCCAATTAGGACCCTTGTCCCTCTTTTAACATTTTGGGACCACGGAACGTAGCGTGTAGAAGCGTTGGTTAAGCTTTCACCACGCCTTTGACGCTCCGCCTCTACATGGTTTAGAGGCTGAGCGCGTCCTTTCTTTTTTTGACTCACTTTTTTACTGGTTGCCACAACTAGCTGGCAATCAGAATCCGACTCCTCGGATCCTGTTTCCGAAACTTCATTACCTTTCATATTCCAATGTTTTCATCTATATTATCCAATTTCTTGGTCTGTTGTCGAAAGTGGTTGTTCGCAAATCGGATAATGTTCATACATTCTATCTTCTTGTTGTTAAGGCTAGCAACATTTCTCCAAAGGAGATCAAATGGTCATCATTGGGTTGTTTCACCAAGTTATTATCTGGCGGTGAAGATGATGAAGAAGATGAAGAACCAGTACCGAATAATGATTTAGCTCGATGAGCTAAATCGGATTCGGTATGATTAATCACATGATAAGACCCCATTTCCACAACTCCATTAGGTTTGTCGAATATAAACCAATTGTCTCTACCCATTAAGATAGCTTCTTTAGCCCATTCACAATCAAAGAACAAAAGACTAAGGAGCACCCTTAACCAATACACTATTATAAGCAAATGAGTTTTGCTGGGGTCATAACCGCCCCAGCCCTAAAGGACCGGGTCAATTGAGATGACTAGCAGCACTCTGTCGTCCATCTGAGATACCTGCATTCCAAGAAGGATATGGATTTTCATTAAGGGCGGCTATTAGGTTTTGGAGAAAGTAACCATCAGGCCCCCCCCCCCCCCCCATGTTAAAGACCAGTTCGAGTATGTCCCATTGGTATACAAAGTATTGATTTTCCAAGAATGCATAGGCCCATGTGGTGGTAGGTAGTTTTGTAGTATGAAATGTAGCTATGTGGTGTTTGTAGGTGTTGTGTGAGGTGTGAGTTTTTATTGGTGGATTATGGATGAAGATGATTGAAGGTGGAAAGAATTAGAAAATCATCATCCATATATTGTTTGTTTGTATGAAAAAGAAAGATCGAAGCGAAGATAGAAATAAACGATGAAAGGTTAGTGGGTGGATGAAAGAAAAGGAGCAAGTAGCTATTGGCACGTGGCTAAGGTTAACAAGTTACTGTAATATGGTACTAGATTTGATAGGCCCTTCTCCTTAAATAATTGTCACAATTTTGCAAAACTATTTACCAAAAAGATTATTTGATAGGGGATGTTCATGCCATAAATCCGACTTAAACAATACTAATTACTGATGGGTAAAACTAATTTCTCGCAAAATTTAAAACGTAATATAAGATAACAAAGACATAATGTAAAGCCGTATGATTGATGTCTCCCATGTTGCTTGTTATTTGTTTTAAAATCGTCCCGACTTGATCAACGAACTATTTTTCGTCCCAACTAGACCAACGAACTTTCAAATATTATTCTGATATCACCCATATCATAAATTTTTACCTACACCGTGGCAGTTATCTTTCACGATGGCTTTGTTTTTTTCTTCTTGTTTTGGTCAATGCGCCAGATCGCTTTCCACCAAGAAAAGTACAACTAAACATTACAGTAACAATTAAACCACGCAAATCCTCGACACTCCACTCCAATACTTACACTCCCTCCGATCTGCCACGGTATATTATCAAATAATAAAAGAAACCATCTTTAAATCCCTCCATTTTATAAAATAAAAAAAATTGAATCTTATAACCTCGTCCATCAAAAAAAGAATGTCCTATATTCTATACCTCATTAAGTTGTGGTGCCGAGATGGGTATGTAATATCATAGTCCAGAAGAACATATTAGACCAAAAACGACGCAGTTAAAATGGTTTAAATGAAGGTGGTTTTAAACCATAGTTTTATTTATTAAATATGTGAAATATAGTTTGATGGTTTTAATAAAATGGCATAGGAAAAATGAAATGGGTTCAGGTATGTTGACTGAGTGATCGGATGGTGTGTATGTGATGGTGGTTAACCGTCGTGAACTGCCATGGAGCCACCATATTCTCTCTCTGTTGTGGATCAGATCTTTGTTTTAGATTCTGATTGGTTGAGTGATAGCTTAGCCAGTAGGATGGTAAATGGTTTGTGGCAAAGCTAAAATGATAGTTTTTTTTATCAAGAATGGATGAATTAAGATAATTTTTTGGTGTTTTGATTTTTTGTTGGTTTATGAATAGAAGTGTAGGTGTATAGTGTGTTTTTGATAAGAGTGATTTTCAATGAAGATGAAAATGGCCGGAGGTGGTTGGATTGGTGGTGGGTGAAGATGAAAATAAAGAAGAAATGAGGTTATTAAAAGTGGTGGTGGGTGGCTAGATGAAATGAAGAAAAGAGAAAAGAGATAAGGGTAAGTTAGTCATTTCATCTTATTACTAAGCAATCCACATAGACAAGAATTACAACATGTGACATTTTTTAAATTACACGTGATATAAAAAATAGAACATGGAAATTTAGCCGGTATATAGATGATAATTGACCCATAACTTACAAGTACGTAAGTCTATCGGGACTAAAATTAGTTCTTTGGTCAAGTCTGTTAACGTTTATTGAAATTTGTAGGTATTTTTTTGGCTTTACCCTTTTTTTAAGAAAGGGGTTCACCCGGTAAATATATTACTTCAAAAAACGATAAGTATATAGGGTGTGAGTGAATCTTACATTTCATCTCGTTACATAGGCGATAAAACATACATAACAAGACAAAACTACTCCTATCAAAGGAAATGACCACATAACAAAGCTTTTTTATTGTTACTTAATATTTTAAAAATTTAAAATATCTTACATTTGATTCATAAAAACATCAAACATAAACTATCTTCTAATATGCCCACAAAGATTAATGTCCATCATATCACAAAATGCCGATTGTTGTTTTGTTAAACCTTCAGGATCATAAGTATCATAGATGTCATAGTCTTCGTCCTTATATAAGCTTGCATCATTTGCACCCCCACTAGCCATGAATTGAGTTGTCTCATCATAAACCACTTCAACCTCACTTTCACTATCTGAATCAACCTTATTTAGCGGCTTCCCATCCAAAATACACCCATTTGTTTTCTAGTTTTTACAATCATATCTGCTGAGGGTAAAATTATGACTAATAGATTCCCGTGGAAAAGTATCCGTGAAAAAAACAGAAGAAACCACGCTAATAGGAGTCTTGTAGCACGAGCTGCTAGGCACACTCGTGTTGATATCCTTTTTCTCATTACCCTCCACTTGTTTCGGCTCTTGTGTACTAGCATAATTCATACCTCCACAATTATCCTCATCCACCAAGGTATTTAAAGCATCAAATGAATTTAAAATAGAAGTAGTAGCATTAGTAACCTTTGTTACCTTTGGCATTTTTAAAAGCCTTGTCCGTCTTTTTAGTAGATTGGACCGGTCAATAAATAAAAGTAGACTTAGGCTTTGAACCAACCTGGAATCCTCAAATAGCCGTGAAGGCTTCTTTAAATTATGCAACACTTCCTTTTCAATTTTTCTTTAATACATTCATTAGGACATGACCCAAAACCCTGACACTTTATGATATAGGAGGCTCCCATCATAACTCAACATAATTATTTCTCATAGTATACCCTAACCAATGAGTTAGAACCTCAACCAAATAGTGTCTTTCAACTTTAACATACAATTCCAAAGTCAATCATGGTCTCTAGCATAACTTTGCCCTATCCCCATTAATCAAGTCACAAAGCAAGTATTTTTTATTGGATTTTTTGATTGTGGATGTTGTGTTTATTTTTTTGTTGGGGTTTGTTGTTTGTGTTTTTTTTGTTGTAAATAGTGGTAAGGAATCCAAACAACATAGGATTACCAAATTTGGTAGCAAGAGCACTCAACCCATCATCCGTAAAAACAATCTTGGGAATATCATGGAACTTCACCCAAACCGGAATATTACACACATCACTTTATAAATATTCCACCCGGTGTCCACTTTTTAAGGAAAATTAAAATTGGCAACATTGCAATAACCTAGACCATTCTCCAACAAGGAGATCCATCCCGCTTAAATCAAGAACTGTGAAGAAAAAACATATCATTAATCATCATTGGATTAAACAAAAAAAAAAAAAAAAAAAAACACCCCCAAATTATACTACAAGTATTCTTAACGTAGTTCCAACAACATGATAAGCCACACGTTTGCCCAAAAATACCCGTAAACAATATTGTTAAGCTGTTCATTCACAACACATACTGATTCCTTAGATACGAAAACATCCGCATCATTATCGGTCGAAGTAATTAAGGTACAAAAGTTAACAGATTTACGACTAGTATCACCTTTTACCAATGTTGCAAATGAAACAATATGAGACGATGCAATACCAGTAGGAGACGAGTTCAGACTTTCACTTTCCTTACCAACAGTATTAGCCCTTTCTGCATTCGAATTTCCAAAAGTTTTGCCCAAAGTGTTCATACCAGAATTAAGGGCATTCTGATCCACATTTACATCGCTATTCGTGGAAGTGCCGGTCCCTCTTTTAACACCGCCAGTAACCGTAACAGGATCATGAGAACTTGAGTTTTGTTTCTCCTTTACACTTTACCACTCCCTCTCCCTTTAGTAGTCAATAACCCTTTCTCCATACTCAGACCATGCGATCGAGCAACAAAATAAACCCCGACAATGACACCAGACCACCCCTAGCAGGACAACGAACCGATCACGACCAAACAGCCCCGAACCAATTAACAAAACCCTAAAAAAGGGTTTGTAATTCATTCAGACCCAGCAGCAAAAACCAAAGCAAGTATAACGAAACCCTAAAAAAAAAAAAAAAAAAAAAAAAAAAAAAAAAAATAAAAAAAAAAAAACAAAAAAAAATAATCAAATGGTTTTTACAATAAGCTCGCACACCAAAAGATCACAAACAAAGGATGAATTAATCAATTCAAGCATAATCAATTAATACCTTACAGGACGATAGGAAATAAAACCCCTAATAAAATTTGCCAAACTCTTAGCTTTTAAATCGATCACAGAACCCAACACAGAATTAGATTAAGAAATTCCAAACTAAGTCGACTATGATGAAAGAATAAAAATGATCGAGATTCAGCCAGTCCGATTAGAGGATAGATAGTGGTCGCAAAAAATCACCTTAGGCAGGGAGAGGCTTTCTTTATTAAGGGCCTTACGTTGCTGTTAATTATAAATATATATTGTATGCCATTTGATTGAGGTCTTCCATGTTGCTGTTATTTGTAAATATATATTATTGTACTCCCTAGTTCTTGTATATATTGCGGTAATAAGCAACACCTTATGAAATACATATTGTACACATAGATTAAATCGTGTTGGAAGTTTTATGATTTGGTTAAACCGGATTAAACCTCAACCAGTGTGGGATCTAAAAATTGGGTCACGGGTGCAGAACGAAGTTGAGGAAAAACAACTTATCCATATAAAAAAGATTACGACAACGTACATCGATTTATTTAGAGCAAAACGTTGTAGCAAAAAGATCAAGTCAGATAATTATGTTGAGACTGGATGATAAAAACGAGCTACAAAACAGCTCAAGATAAAATAATCAACAGAGACACGCCCTTTTACACTTTTATTCTAATGTGTTACTTATGACTTCAAGTCCGTGTGGTCAGGTGGTGGAAAAGTTATAGAAGTAAATAACAAATACACAAGCTAGTCTTTCTAAAAAAATATCAAAGCTATCGTGCATCTTTTCTAAAAAAAACCAAAGGGCTACGTGCTAAATAGGATTGTGGGGTTCTATATGTAGGACTAAGTTCGCTGGAGGGAGGTAAAAACAAATTGGTTTTCTCTGAAGAAATATACTCCTTTCATCTAAAAACAATTGCCCCCCGACAAAAATACATAGTTTAAGAAAACATAATCATTACTGCATTATCTCGATTACTTTTTTGCATAATGACAATCTTACCCTTATGCAATTAATTAAAGCTTATAATGAAGTTTGTAATTTCTAAATCATAAGATGTAATATGATTAAAGGATGCGGTAGTAAATTGTATGGAACTACAACAATAATTTTTACAACTCTCTAGCAGAATTGATCTTGAAGTAACACGCCCCGGACCCTTATTCCGCTGCGACCCAATTTGGGGGTGTTACAGGAATAGGTTGGGAAGGCTCGAACAGGGTTTAGCCAAGATCTACGGGATTGAAAGGAGATTATTTTTATCTTTTATATTTTATAGAAAGCAGTAAAATCAACGATTTGAGAGGTTGGTTGATTAACTAATTAATTAAACTAAATATAATCTATACTACTGGTGATAACTTAATGATAAGATAGTGTATTTACTTAATCATGCATTACTCATTAAATTGCTTCTCCTGATCTTGTTGCCTTGTCACACTCGTGATGATCTATGTAAGTATTTCCTAAGTCATGAACGAATTACACGAACCCGCCGTCTATTTAATATTCTGTTAAGAAAACACACAAGTAAGGTAGTATGAAGACTATTACAAGGCCCCTAAGAGTATATTAAATGCAATTGAAATATCTTAATACGGATCAACCATATTAGGGGTAAGGTAGTATGAAGACTTGCACCGATGGTATCCTTTCTACACACTCGCGTTTCCCTAGACGTCTATGCCAATTTAATATCTTATGGATAGTTTTCTAAAGCCTAACGTGCACATTTATCACAAGAAGCAACAGTAAAAGGATCTAAAATCCAACTTTCATGTAACCATAAGCAAATACAAAGGAGGGTTTAGCCTAACATGTTATAAAGGAAGCAAGAAAATAGATCAATCAAACAACACATAGACATATTGAATGATTAAAGATAAATAATCTTACTTGATTAAAACATGGATTAAGGTCCATTACAATAGGGTTTTTAAGCCCTAAAGACGGCCTAAAAGCTGACAAAATACTTAGGGTTCGGCTCCTAAAAGTTATACAAAGTTACACCCTTAAAACCTTAAATTCGGTTTTGTATATATAGAGAAATCATCGCGACGGCCAAGTTATGGTCGCAACGCCATCACAAGATAGAATCTTCTAGGTCTGATTTGAGTCGGTTACGTCCTGACGCCGTCGTCAATTTCCTGATGCCGTCACTAGAAAGATTGCGACAGCGTCACTTTATGCTTGTGACGTCGTCTCCACGCACTGTTTGCACAATTCTTCAAGAGATCTGGTGTAGGTCCATAGTCTTGTCTGTTTCTTCTTCAAATGAGCCCAAGTCACATGTATTTCCTCCAAATGCCATCCAAGTGCTAAAATCCTAAAAACAAACGATTAAGCATATAATCTGGAAATATTTGCATGATTTAAGGGGTTAAATGATCCTAAAATAGTGTATAAAATGACACCGCATTAAAGCCTCTTTTTGATCATCTTCTAATTCTATTCACTATAAGTTTGTTTTCACATTATTTATGTCATTTTTATGTGCAGCTTCAACACATATGCCTACAATTGAAAGAACACCATCACTGCTTGAAACACCTCAGCATTCAATTTTTTTTGCCTCCTCGAGTGAAGTCTCAAACATCACACCTCGATCAGTAGGACGTCCTCGCAAAGTGCAACACACAACACGTATGTATGATAAATGTTGTTCATCTTTTTCATCTATTAAGTATAAACGTGTATTTAACGTTGGTATCTTTTAGGAATGTCGCAACCACAACACAAACGCCTATGGTAACAATTCCACAATCATTGTTTGAAGCACCTCAGCATACAAATGATGTTGGCACATCCGTTGGAGACTCAAACAGCACACCTTGACCAAGGGGACATCCTCGCAAAATTCAATTACCAACACGTATGACACTTGTGGTATATCTAATTTTTATATTAAGTTATATATGCATTTTGAACGTTAGGAATTACAATTGTTTTGGCAGCAATAAGAAAAAAAATTACATTAACAAGTACACCTCGATCTAGAGGACGTCCTCCCAAATCTGATATCCTAACATGTAAGACAAATATTGTACATCTTCTATATCTATTAAATTCATATGTATTGTTTACCTTACACATAATATATTTTTAAGCAGCAACAATTACAAGTACTCCTTCATCTGATCATGTACCTCAGGAAACAAATAATGTTGAATTATCCACTATAGTCGAAGATATTTCACTTCAACGTAGTGGACGTCCACGCAAAGTTCATATCCCCACACGTAAGACGCATGTCCTACTTTTGATATTTTTATTTACTCTATATTTATTGTTTAATTAACTCATGACATTTATGTATCCAACAACAAGAAAAACACCTCTAACTTCTCCTACATTAAAAGGTATACACTTGGTTTATAATTTTACTCTCCATTAACCACACTAATAAACGTCTTTGTAAATAATTACTAGGTTGTATATAATTAATATTCAAGATGCAAGAAAAATGCCACTGAACAATCAACGTTCACGGTTTCATATTAACACTCCAGTCAAGTTTAACATAGGTAAAACGCATGAAACATACATGTTATTGCCATTTAAGATTAAAATACGTATAATATGAATGTTTGATGAATTTCCCAACCAATAATATTTTAACAAATAACTATATTGATAACAGGCTCAACATCTGGTACGCATCAAGAAAAAGAAAAAAGTGTTCGCATGAAATCGTCACGTCGTATTAACTTCAATGACACAGATGATGAAGATGAAGATGAAACTGAATTACAAAGTAATTGATTTGAAGGAATATCTAATGGTATGAACTTCATATACATGTTAATTAAAAGTTACTTATATTACCCATACTTTTTTATATGAAACAACCCTAAATTTGCATAATTACATAATAAAATGTTCATGGAGATCCAATATTTAGATGCGAATCATGTGATGCATTGTTATGGCATGCTGAGAGTAGCGTAGGAAATACACATGCCAATTCAGAATCATACTCTTTATGTTGTGGACGAGGAAAAGTCATGTAGCCTACCGCCCTGAAGAATCCACCAAAACTTTTAATGGACCTTATTAATAGAAATCATCCTAAGAGCACAACCTTTATCGATAATATAAGGCGGTATAATTCAATGTTTGCGTTCACGTCTATAGGTGGCAAACAAGACAAGTCGGTTAATACCGGTCATGGTCCATATTGCTATAGGATACAAGGAATGAATTATCATAGAATGGGTGCTTTGCTTCCTGACAAAGGAAAACCTCCAATGTTTTCCCAGCTTTACATTTATGATACTAAGAATGAGATTAAAATCAGGATCAAATTTATAAGGTTTGTTTCTAATACAAAACATTAACTTCGTATACTAAAGTGTTGCATTTTGTTTTATATTCTTTCAATGTGTTTACTATAATCAATTATTGTTGTAACTAATGCATACTTCTTTTTAAAATAGCAACGGAGAAGGAGCATCATCTGGTAAAAAGAAAATTGACCACCAGCTAATAACTGAAATACGCGACCTGCTTGATACAAATAATCCGCTGGTTGCTAAGTTTAGATGGCTAGTGAGCGTTTGTGCCTAAAATAACAGAATAATGTGAGGCTAAGACTTATTGGTACAAGGGAGCGAGATGGAAGAAATTACGATCTACTAACTGCTTCTGAGGTTGCAACTCTTATTGTTGGAGATTTTGACTCCATGGAACATAAAAGGGATATTATTCTAGAGGAGCAAGGTGGCGATCTGAAACGAATAAGTGAATTGCACCCCTCATATCTTGCATCACAGTATCCATTGTTGTTTCCATATGCTGAAGATGTATATCGTACTGATATATAACATCCAGGTGTTACTCACTTAACTCCAACAAACAAAAAGACACGAGTATCTATGAGAGAGTGGTTTACATACTGCTTGTAGGACATACCAAAAGTTTACTCCATGATACTTAATTCTATTAGATTGTTTCAGCAATTCCTTTTGGACGGTTACACAATGATCGAGTCAGAAAGGATGTCATATATACGTAGAGAGCAAAAAGATTTAAGGAGTGAGACATACTCCAAATTGGCAAAGGTGACAGCTGATCCAGATTCTCGTATTACAATCATAGGTAAAAAAGTTGTTTTGCCATGCTCATATACAGGAAGCCCGAGGTATATGATACAGAATTATCTAGACGCCATGACATTGTGCAAAAACTTTAGATACCCAGATCTGTTCATAACATTTACATGTAACCCCAATGGGCCAGAGATTGCACGTATTGTCGCTGAAAAGGGTTTGAAATCTGATGATCATCCTGACGTAATAACAAGAGTATTCAAACAAAAACTTGACAGCCTGATGAAAGATTTCAAAGAAAAGCGTTGGTTTGGCCATCTACGAGGAGATAAATACTTCATAACTAAGTTTTTTCTTATTTTTTACACCTTTTTAGAAAAAAATAAGGCAGTAAGTTACTACGATGAAGTTAACTAAAATATTTTTTCCAACTTACACTTTTTGGTAAGTAAATTTGTTATTACACACATTACTAGCATGCCCTAAAATGCCCTTAACTATGTTTGTTTTTTGATTTTAATACAAGTATAATGGTTAAAAGTTGTAATTGCTAAAACATAACAATGTTTATGCAATTGTTTACATGGTCGAGTTCCAAAAATGAGGACTTCCACATGCTCACATATTACTTTATCTGGAACCAGAGGATAAGCTTACAACGGTATCCCACATTGATAAATATATTTTTTACGAAGATACCCGACAAGGATGAAGATCCTGGATTGTATCAGATAGTGACCGATCACATGATGCATGGTCCATGTGGTGTCGAACGCCCAAGCTGTACTTGCACTGTAAACAACAAATGTACAAAGAAGTTCCCAAAACAGTTTAACGAAACCACATTTATTGATGAAAGTGGTTACACAATATATAGAAGAAGAAATGACGGTTGTACTATCCAAAAAAGCCGAGCATATTTGCATAACAGTTATGTAGTACCTTACAACCCGGGTTTGCTAAGACGTTATCAATCTCATATAAACGTCGAATGGTGAAACCAGATTGGTTCTATAAAATATCTATTCAAGTATATAAATAAGGGTCCGGATAAGGTTACTATCACTGCAGAAAATGAAGAAGTGGATGAGATTAATGACTATTATGATTGTAGGTATCTTTCGACATGCGAAGCACCGTGGAGTATATATGGCTTTGACATACATTATAGGTTTCCACCCGTTGATAGGTTAACGTTTCACTTGCCTAATAAGCAGTCGGTCATATTCAATGAAAGTGAAAGTCTTGACTACACACTTGATAAGGCATCGGTTAATGAAACAAAGTTTCAAGCTTGATGGAACAAAATTAGATACGTTTGCGCAAACGCTTCTTTATGTTGAGTTTCCAAAGTATTATGTGTGGAAACATGATGAAAAGGTTTGGTTGTCAAGGCAAAAGGGTGAAAGTATTGGACATATACATCATGTACCTCCTTCTTGGGGTGAAATGTTTTATTTGCGAGTATTTCTTAACAAGGTTAGAGGCGCTATGGACTGGGAGGATCTCAAGAAATTTGATGACGTTGTTTACCATACATTTAAAGACGCTTGCTATGCTCGCGATATTTTGGAGGATGACAAGGAATATATTGATGGGCTGTTAAAAGCAAGTCATTGAGGAATGGGAAATTATTTGCGACACTTTTTTGTTATGCTAATTATGACCGATAGTATGTCTCGCCCTGAGTTTGTCTACGCAAAAACATGGCATGTCATGGCTACAGATGTTGAGAATATCGAACGAGTTAAGAAGAATGCTCCATGTATTTTAAACTTTTACAATTTTATGTGATAATTTGGCACTTGATAAGTACATAATACACAAATCCAAACACCTCCTCAAAAATATTTATGTATCATATAATTACAAGACTTGCAAAACTGTTCGAACTACGAAATCCCATAAACAGATACATATAAAAAACAATCTACATGTAGTATATGATTCCTGGATCGCACCGATCATTTGTCAAATAAGTATATATACGATAGTAGGTTAGCATATGTTATGTATAAGAAAACAGAACTTAACAAAAACATACATATAAAGCAGCAAATTAATGTTATTATAAATGTATCAAACAAATCTGTTGTGATTGCATTTTACTTTATTAGATGTATAAATATATAAAACTATTCATATCATTTTGCATACTAACTCATTAATATCACTTAAATTGCAGAATTGGTACTTTTAGATGAGCAAAAGAAAAACATCGGCCTTACATATATTGAACACATGCTTCTAAGTAACAATAAAAGCTTGAAAAATATCCCAAACATGTCGTACCCTACAGCAGAATACCATGGACGGATATAACAGGTTGGTGTACGATGAACATTCATACAATAAAGACAAGTTGAAAAAAGAACACAAAAGACTCTACGTTACATTGACAGATGAACAAAAAGGAATATAAGAAACTATAATGGATTCTGTTAATAAAAACAAAGGAGGGATGTTCTTCGTATACGGATATGGCAGGACAGGTAAGACTTACCTATATAAGACTATGTCAGCGGCATGTCGTTCACAAGTTGGAATCATTTTAAATGTCGCATCAAGCGGTATTGCGGCTCTTCTATTGGAAGGTGGTAGGATAGCTCATTCTCGGTTTGCTATACCAATTAATGTAGTCGAGGATTCTATGTGTAACATTTTCGCAGATAGTGAGTTGGTTGAGTTGCTAAGGATGACTAAACTAATAATATGGGATGAGGCTCCCATGGTCAATCGACGTTGTTATGAGGCGTTTGATATGACAATGCGAGATATTTGTCGCACAGATCCCTCAACGCCTTCTGAACAGGTTTTTGGTGGAAAAGTTGTTGTGTTTGGTGGAGACTTTTGACAAATCCTGCCAGTTGTACCAAATGGCAGCCGACAAGATGTTGTACACGTGGCCATAAACTCTTCCTATTTGTGGAATCATTGCACCATTGTGAAGTTAACGGTTAACAAGAGGCTAGGATCAGGTTCCAATAGTTCTGAAAGGAAAGAAATCCAAGATTTTGCTGATTGGATACTAAATATCGGGAATGGTCAAATTGGTGGAAAAACGATGGAGAGGCAAATGTGGAATTTCCTGATGATATGTTGATTTCGGATTCCGAATACCATATTGGTTCCATTATTCATGAAACCTACCCAGATTTGCTTAAAAACCTATATGATTCGGATTATTTCTAAGAGAGCCATTCTTGCACCTACTCACGAGTTGGTGAATATGATAAATGATAGAATGTTGTCATTAATACCGGGTGATGAAAAGACATATAATTCTTCTTGATGCGGATCTTTAACGGCCGAACAACATACGAATTAAAAGAACAATTAGATCGATAGAACTCGACCAAAGCGAAAGCTTTTATTATCAATATCAAAACTCAAAAGATATCTCAATACAAAGAAAATACCCACTATTTATAGAAAAACTAGAATCAATCTAAATAAAGATTGATTTGACTTTCCTTTTCCTAAATTTATAATTGATTAGAAATTGATACTTTTCTAACTAAAGTTTATTGTCAAACAAGAAACATAAATAAAAAAAGTAAATATTTTGACTTTGACTAATCTGCATCATCCTCCCCCACTTGAAAAAACTCATCCTCGAGTTTGCCTCACTCGTCCCTTGTACTCGTAGCATCCAAATTTGTATCCCCTGCATCAAATTCCCTTTCTTTATAACGACTCGACCTCGAACCTTGATCGTCTTAAAACCAAATTTATCGACCATGTGTGGATCTTTTAAATACCATTCTTGATATTTTTTATAAATCAAAAATTTCAATGAACTTTGGCTAACCTTGATAATAATACTTTTTCCAAACGACATCAACTCGTGTGATTTTGTATTGATGTCTTCCTCAATATCAACACTTAAAATAGTTTGGATCATTGAAGAACAAATATCATTAGCCACAACTACAACGTCTTCTATGTTTTCTACTCCACCAAATCCTCCTTTCCCAACAAATCCTTTTTCCTCCTTAATGACATCTTCAATATCAGTATCATAAACCGGCATCGATTCTTCTTCTTTATTATCGGTGTCGTAAATAAGACACGATTCCTCTTCCACTAACACGATAGGTTCTTCTTGAAAACTTGGATATTTATTAACAAAAGGATACTCCTCTTTCTCATCCCCTATATCCCAGATAATAGGTTCTGATTCGGTTTCCTTTGTCAACAAAGGGTTTCCTCCGCCAAAAGGATTGACGTCCTCTGACCCATCGTCCCAGACGTTAGACTTAGTTTTCGTCTCTTCTGTCGGCGAGTCCTCCTGTAACTGCGAGAACTCGAATTCTTGAATCCGTTGCTTGAGGCTTGCGATCTTCACGTCACGTGGATTTGGTTCGTTTCCTCGTTCGGCGAATCTACGAATTAAATGCTCTCTACGATTTCGTTCGACCATTAGTACCATAGCTCTTGATACCAAATGATGCGAAAGCGTGGTGGGCCTATAACCCACAGGTTCCAGAATCGAAACCTGGCTCTGATACCAAATGATGCAGATCTTTAACGGCCGAACAACATATGAATTAAAAGAACAATTAGATCGATAGAACTCGACCAAAGCGAAAGCTTTTATTATCAATATCAAAACTCAAAAGATATCTCAATACAAAGAAAAGACCCACTATTTATAGAAAAACTAGAATCAATCTAAATAAAGATTGATTTGACTTTCCTTTTCCTAAATTTATAATTGATTAGAAATTGATACTTTCCTAACCAAAGTTTATTGTCAAATAAGAAACATAAATAAAAATAAGAAAGTAAATATTTTAACTTTGACTAATCTGCATCACTTCTGACACGGTCGGTGTTGCTAATGTCGAAACCAAATTTAATGAAATAGTGTACACAAAAGAATTCCTTAATAACCTCAACATGTCTCGCATTCTGCACCAAAGGTTAAAACTCAAAATAGGTACTCTGGTTATGTGCATGCGAAACATTGACCAAAGGGTCAGACTATGTTACAGAACTAGGCTTCAAGTACTAAGAATGGGTACAAACGTAATTGAAGCTAAGATAATATCTGATGGTAGTGTGGGTACTATTTGTGCAATACCGCGTATGGTTATTAGCCCGTTTGACACTAAGTTGCTGTTTAAACTAAACCGACGATAGTTCCCTGTTTAGATTTTCTTTGGTATGACCATTAATAAAAGTCAAGGTCAGACGTTATCTAAGGTTGGGTTGTTTCTTCAGAGGCCGGTTTTCTCTCATGGCCAACTATATGTGGCTGTATCGAGGGTCAAGACCAAGAAGGGTTTGAAGGTTTTATGTTGTGATAGAGATGGTAATTATACAAATTCTACGACCAATGTTGTGTATAAAAAAGCTTTATATCAAATTTGAACTGTTATTATATACTTTGTAATTGCAGATATTTTATTAAATTTTATTTCTTCTTATCGGATTACCATTCATGTATTTTTTATTCGTTATGAACTATATTATAATTTAACATTGTTCCTACTTTATTAAACGTTTCTTAAATTTTTCAAAAGATACTCAAAAGGCGCGCGCGCCCATCGGGCGGCTTTGCAACTAGTACAATTTATATGCTAACAAGTTGATTAAGTACATATGATTTTGAAAGCCGGACCGGACCAACATGTTCAACCGAAAACCAGAGTCGCCACCGGTTCGGCTAGCCAATAAAATCCGTCAACGAAATGGTGAGGACTGGTCGAAACCGGTAAAATGGGTGAATCGGGTTGGGCTAAGATCATTTTTTTACTCCGGTTAATCAATTTATCATTGTTATTTTGTTAGTTTCTTAACTTTAATCACAGGGTACCTGCCGCTGCAGCGTGCGGGTACCCTGCTAGTCATTTTATTGGCTAAAGTTGAAAAAAAATGTCACAAGGTTTAACTAAAATTAGTGAAGAAAAAAAATAAAAATAACTATAAGAAAAAGAATAATGATTTATTAACCTAATAATAAAGTATTGTTTAAATAAAAACTTGGAGACAGAAGATATATATATTGTAATAAGGGCTATTCCCACGTATCTTCTCCGATATACAACCTGCTATAGAATCAGTGTAACCAAGAAAAGAAAAGAGGCATTGCATTGTAAGTAACATGTTCTTAATAAGTTGATATTGCATTAACACGTTCTTGATCCATTTTTATTCTTCATTGGGATCGCTTATCGAAATGGGTATTGAAACAGGTATTGCATTGTAACACATATCTCCTGAATCTCTACGAAAAACGAAATAGGTATTGCATTGTAACACGTTTTCTTGACCATTTTATTAGATGGATTAAGTTAGTCGGCCCAAGCCCAGTCTATGGGCTTAGGATCCATTAGGGTTTAGGTTATCATGTCTTTGTAATCTATAAAGTTACACCTATGAGTTGAAGAATACTTCACTTGTAAACTATTAGTTAGAGATGTCAGGTTTATGTTGTTACTCATTTTTTTGTCAAAAGATCGTAAACTGAGTTAGAGATTCGGTAAATACTTCAGGAAGCACCAACTAGGTGGTTTGCAACGCATGAAAAAAGAAAATTCTAAAAAATTATGGGAAACACGAGTTGAAGAATAGTTCTCCCGATAGGCCAGTTGCAGGCTTGGTGTTTTATATGACTAGGCTTCAAATAAATCTTTTAAGAAGGATGGTTACAGTTGGAGGAAAAAGAATGACGGAGTAATCGTGTTAGAGAAATTTGATAATCTAAAGATCGACAGGGTTGTTGTAATTAGTGTTTACGTAGCATGTAGAGAAGATAAAGACAAGTTTACGTGGAAATACTATTTGCTTGTGGATAAGTAAGTTTCAAACCTCAACTACAAATTTATTTGTTAAAATTGTAATGACATAAACTTCATTTGTTAGGGTGTTGGTTTCTGAGGATATATAGTGTTTTGTATAGAAGAAGACGATGAATCCTTGTAATTGAAATCACATATTGTTTGGGTAGATTGTGTTTTAATCAAAAAGTGGTTCTCTGGAAGAAAAGAAGTCTCTCCAATTCCCATGATTACATGGCGACCTTGTAACACGTACGAAGAAGCATACAAGGACCATTTTGATACACATAAAAGGTAAATGCTCGCGAGGAGTAATATGAACTCCTCACTTATATATAAGATAAGGCCTTCCTTAGAAAGATACTATACAGAACATTCTTTAATATTTGTTCAATAATAAGTATATAATTATCTTCGTGATCTCGAAAAGTTCGAAATGGTTGTGCCATAAATTTGCATTTTAGTAGAATATTTCAAATTATTCTAGAACTCATTTAGGTTTTTTTTTTCTTCATTAGATAAATCATGCTAGACTTTATACAACTTACTTTTGATTAATTCGATGAAATCTATTGATTAACCATAGTGTATTGACGAACTATGTGTATGTCATCTCTTGTAGTGACGAATGTTTCACTTTATAAACTTTAGGGCTAGGTTAATACGCACCACAGATTTTCCGATAAATATAAACAAAGAAAATGTAATCATAACACTTCACAATTAGATCGCAAATCATGTCACTGCGCAACGACGACTCATCTGTTATATGCGTACGCCATACACATTGAATTCGCAATGGATCGCAATACGATCGTAGTTGAATGCACTTGTGGTTGCGCTTCAAAATAATCTTACAAATGGAAAATTGTTAGATTTGGTAACTTATAGCCAGATGGTGAAGTTACAAACAACTGCATTTAGCCGACAAACATTCAACGGACAAAACAAATGTAATGAATATATTAAAGTACACAATAGTACATGTAATCTTGACATTTAAAAAAAAGGTGTTAGCTTTGCCAATATGACACCAACATAAGTTAAATTGAAAATAAGTGTCATCTTCCGTCACAATTTTATGAATTCCTCAATTTATCTAATATTGTTGTTCAATTTATATATATAGTATGTCTACCAGAAAAATGATTTCTAAGCCTAAGTGGTGTGCCTAAAAATAGACCTACAACTATGATTGGTGGAATTCAAACTTTGATTGGTGAATATGAGGAGAGAAAATGAGTGTTTGAAACTTGTCAACATGTGAGTGGAGTAGGCCTATTTGTAGGTCTATTATGTAGGCCTAAATATCATAACTCATGTCTACCCAATCTTTCTATCTATAGTTAGATAAAATATGCAATGAAAAAAAAGTGTAAAGTTTTATCTGTAACATATATTTTTCGTCAAACAAAAAATTTCACCTTACTATATATTCAATATGCCCGTTTAGTTTTTATATAGTGATAGTGATTATATCTATTTTTTATTTTGACATTCTAATCAAAATTTATACAAATTGCTCATTTCTAATTTCTATAATAAGTGTGAGAGTAAGTAAAAATAACTCTTTATCGACAAAAAAACTTACACTAATTACACATACTATAAATCGTTCAATTTAATCAACGTGTGCTACGGGGGTTTTCATTGTCTTAACATCGGTAATTAAAGCTGCGTCTGAATATTCAGGTATAAGGTGAATTAGTGAAGCCGTCCTCCCCTATTGTTACCACCGCGTCAAACCCTAGCCGCCACCCTTTAAACTTATTAAAAAAAGTGTCGAACCCTAAACCCCATGGCAGTCGACCTTCAAAAAGTTTGTTTGCTATTTATTTCTCTTTTGCATTTAACCACGTCCAAGTCATATGCATGAATGTAAGTTTCAAGAACCAAGCAGGGGTGCCTCCTAAATGGGAGATCAAGTTTGTTTAATGATATCACATGCAAGACCATATGAATTGTTTTTTTTCGATTTATGATAGATTTGTTTTCTACATAATTTATCGATCTAGTCGATCTTCAATATATCAATTATCTAGCTACTTTAGTTTATTTTATTTAATTATTTTTTCAAAAAAAAAATTCCAGGTCGAGAATATATTGGTTAATTCTCTGGTAGGATACTCTGGTTTATCTTGGTCCGAAATACTTTGGTTTATCCCGTATGAAAAATATACTTTGGGTTATCTGCAAAAAGGGATACTTTGGGTTATCCCGTATGAAAAAATGATACTTTTTTTATTTTGTGACTTTCAAAAAAATATTAGTTCGTGACTTTCAAGTTTAAAAATTTGTTCGTGACTTTCAAGTTTGAAAATTTGTTTTGTGGATCTCTTCAACAACTAATTGTGTTCGTGTGTGATGCTTCTGTTGCTACTTGTACCATATGAAGACTCCTTGTTGCAAATTAGTTTTTAATTAGCTTTAATGTATCGTGTTTTCTTTTTTTGGTCTCGAGCTTTCGTGATTTTGCCGCTCAGACTACGGGGGGTATTAGATGGATTAAGTTAGTCGGCTCAAGCCCAGTCTGTGGGCTTAGGGTCCATTAGAGTTTAGGTTATCATGTCTTTGTAATATATAAATAGTGGTTATTAATAAAGTTACACCTACGGGGTTTTCATGTCTAACACATTTTACATGTTTACATGTTCTTGCTTATTGAAACGGGTATTGACTTTAAAAAACGTCATTTCATTAGCTGTTGATGAGTCCTTTTCGTAGGAATCTGTTTCAACTTAATGTAATGTTGATCCTTTTAGTTGGGGACTAACATATGACATGTCTCACCATATCGAAACTAATCCCCCCTCATCACTAATAGTGACATAGGAACCTGCTTAAACAGCATATATAAGACACAAAGATTGAAAAATCGACCCAATTACTAATGAATTGGTAAATTTAGGTTGTCTTTATCCCAAGTGTGTCAAACAAGAAGAATTGCTTATTGATCTATGTGAAGAGTTGTATTACTGTTGTTATCATAAAATGAAGAATCTAAAGAGCCTGTGTAGGCGTTTACTATTTCAACCCGAACCCGTTTCGACCCATTACCCATATTGCTTGACCTGACCATTTTTCCACCTATACTTAAAACGGAGTTTAGTATATGATTATTACTCTTCATTAAGAGAAAGCATGAGTTGCCCTTTGTAGTTTCCATCCTTGTCAGACACTAGCATACGTCCGAAAGCCATTATTGATTCACAGAGAACAAGGGTAGAGATGGGTTGGTCCATATGAGGTGGCTTCAAGAACGGCTGCGGGTACTACGCCTACACCAACAAAAATCTGATTTCAGTTTGTGCATTAAACAAGTTATGTTATATATTAACTGGAATTATTGTAACCTCGTCAAAGAAGTTTATGATGCAGCTGTTTGGTCTTCTGTTTTCAGAAATCAGATAGTAATTAATCATGTAGTTGATAACACCTTCAAGAGGAGCTGGAATTGGCTCGATATGTCATGTAGACATGTTAATGACATAGTTTAGGTTGTAGCATTATAGGTGGCTTTATGCAAATCAACTCTGTCGGTTTGATCCATTTAACCCATTACTAGCTAATAGTGGAACTTGTCGAATAGTTTGAAATTTGCCAAATTGAGTTGTATTACTATATTTACATAAGTAAAACCATGACCAAAAGTGTATATGGGTTAGATAGATCAAATGGGTTGAAAACTACTCAAGTGTACTGAATTGAAAAAAAACGAGGGTCTGCATGTTGACTCTACTCGTTTTGACCAGTACTAAAACCCATATTTGACCATCGCGTGAACTCATCTGACATGTCCATTTTGCCAGTCTCTAAGAATATACATTTTGCGTTTATATGTTGGGAACTACTTATTGTCTTGGGATTTAGTTGTAGCTTCGTCTTTTATCTGGCCAAAAAGGGGAGCTTCAAACTGAATACGCTCTCTCTTAATAGTCTCTGACTGTTGATTGTACATTATGAATGTCTCACCTAATGACATCAAATTAGAACATTAGAAAGTAGAAACTCAAAAAAGGGAAATTCAGTCTGGTAATAATTAGAGACTTTCTAAATGAATATGTACTTAAAACATAAGCTAAAGATAGCTTAAAAGATATATTGTGTTTGACAATTTATTAAAGGTTCGTAACATCCCTACCTGCTGGTCCCCTTAAATGTGATATAAGGTTTATCAAGTTAAACTAATCACATTCTATGGCAACAAAGTGAGGTTTTAAATAGATTTATATGAATAATATTACGAACAAGTTTAAAACACACAAAAGTAACTTTTCAACGTATAGGTTCTTATTAGAATCAAATAAAGAATCTATGACATACTTTGCTTGCGGAATAGCAAAGTGGTTGAATGAAAATTGGGGTGATCTTCTCTAACTTAAACTCAAACCTAAGTTACAAGTTTAAGTACAAACTATTTAACCAACACTTGAGCTTTAGCTCCAGTGGTTCTTTCAGTTTGTTTTGGGAGTAAATGCTCTTCAATGTGTTCCGCATTAATTGAAAGAGAGAGCATTTACTCCTTACATCGCATTTCTTTTATCGGCAAGGAATTAGGGTTTACAACGGGACACCTAGGACACATGTCATGCATTGGATGGGTGGTTGAGATCCCATTTAATGCACACATGCTTTATAGTACTAGGTACAGTCCTTTTAAGAAAATAGTTATACTTCTATACCAACTTTAGAAGTATCTTTTCCAAGGAGATTTGCTTTATTCCTTTTGACATAAAGCAATCTTTTTCCCGCTTTGTAAACCTTATAGAAGAGAAACATTTCGTTTTAGCTTCTAAGAGGAGATCGACATCGTTCAGCTTGGAATTGTCAACCAAGCTGAACTGAAGCTCTTGCTAAGACCTTCTTCAGTTTCTAAACCGTTATAGAAACTGAAGTGAAGATATTGCTTGATCTTCTAAGTACCTGAAGAACTGAAGCTGAACTTGTCTTCAGCTAACTAAAGCTGAACTTATCTTCAGGTAAATTACACTTAGAGGATTTTATGTTTAAATCTACTGAGAGACTAAAGGGCATAGGAACTGACCTAACAATCTTCCCCTATTTGAATATTTAATAGCCTAAGTTAAAATCAGCAATAAGTGAGCAAACAATCTTCTTCTTACAAACTGATGAATAAAGAACAACATATATTAATAAACATTCATAACAACTTTCATTACAATACAATACAAAAGATAAGCTATTACAAAAGTTTACAATAACTACTGCCTTAGTTGTTAATGGCCCTCATTTGTTTATGGGGGTTCTTGTTCCTTTTGTCAACTTCGGCAAGTAGGAAGGAACTGAAGGTCCTAGCATGATCATCTTGGCCAGGTCCTTGGTGAAGTCTAAAGAATATTTCTTGCACAATGTACAACATTTCATTTGTGAAATCTCCAAAGTCTTTAATGGTAACAAAATCCTGTCTTTGGTGAGAATTAGATAAGATCATACCCAAGCAAGGTTCATTAAGCATAGTTCTAGTTGGATGATCTTTATACTGAACTAATGACTTGTATCTTTTGGTGGACCTAAAGTAGTCATGAATGTCATCAGCATGCTTTCTCTTCTTTCTGGCAAGATCATTTAGCTTGATGATGGGATCCTGTTCAGCTAAGGGTTTGTTGAAATCAGTCTCCAACTCTTGTTTAGTTTTGTACAGGTTTTCCATTCTTATCTAAATCCGAGAGTATATGGTGATCCATCCAGCTCCAGTTCTGTTTGGACAGACCTGCATCACTTCTCTCCATTCACTTAGATGCAAGTCATTGGCCTTAAAGTTAGGGATGGTTTCATTAGACCCACCATCCTTATATACTTTTAGTGTAATGGGACCCTTTCCTCTTGAAAGGACATCATAGTTTTTGATCTTCCCTAAGGCCCTTCTATTCATCATATTGTCACAATACTTGTCATACTTCATCTTTGCTTTGTACATGTTTGTCACCACATCAATACCCAGAAGATCAACCAACTCTTCTCTTCCTAATTCCACTTCTTTCTTAGCCAAATCATCTTTGACAGACTGTTCAATCTTCTTTTTCTCATTAATCTGTTCTTCAGTCATAAAGACAGTTTCACCTCCTTCAGTGGGTTAGGCAAACTTCTTTATGCGTTTCTTCTTAGAAGATTCAACCATGGAACCTGAAAGTCTGACTTCAATTTCAGAATCACTTTCAGCTTCCTTTTCTTCAGCATCCTTAAGAGACATAACATTATTTCCCTTGTATTTCTTGACATGCTCCCTCTTAGATTGAGAGGTGGTCTTTGAGGGACTGGAGAGGAAAGGAGATTGAAGTTGTATAGTGATGGGAATGATGATTGGTGAGGTGGTTGGAGGTATGACAGTTGTTGTTGTTGGTATTGGTTCTTTGCTCAGGTTTGCCTTTGCAGCATCTTTTGCAGTTCTTTGTTGGAATAACTGGGTGATTGTGGCTTGTTTTGTGTTCTTCTCCCCCTCCGCAGGATGAGTGCTAGCTTGGCCTACTGAAGGAACACTTGTGTCACAAGTTGTTTGTGATGCATATTCTATGGCTTGAGCAAACATGTTCAAGGCTTCGGTGACCTTGTTTAGAAGACTTGTTAGAGAATCCAAAGTCTTGAGCTTAAATAAGTAAGCAGTAATGGAGGAAACTTTCCTTGGTGAAGTAAGTAATCCAGCTCGAACTTCCAGCTTTTGCTTCTTTAACTCAGGAACTTGTTTGGCAAGACCTGAAACAGTAGACTAGAGTTCCTATAGTTTTTTAGAAATTATCTATAGCTCACCTGGGATTTTAATTTCCAGACCCTATATATACTTCTTTAAGTCCCTGAATTCACCAATGATTTCATTGAACTTTGATGGGGGCTCTTTCAGCTTTGTTGGTATTGACGCACAAAAATCATGATTAGTTAGAAGCTTTGAGAGTTCAGGTTGTAAGGATTTTACCAGCTCAGTGAGTTGTTCCACATTGGGATATGAGGGTTGGGCTGAAAGGAAAGCAACTTCAGCTTCAGCTTTTGCCTTTTCTTTTTCTAGCTTTAGGTTCGGAGACTGAAGAAGAAGAAATTTAGTGCTTAGTTCCTGGATTTTGATGGTCTTTGGAGATAGAGGAGTTTCTGGAATTGAAGTGTCTTCAGTTTCTTTCATGAACTTCTTCATCTTCATTATCTTCAATGATGATTGGTTCATCATATTTTGGTGAGTACAGATCCATAAAATCAACATCCACATCTTTGACCAACTTGGACAGATCCTCCAGCTTGATTTCCTTAGTGGCATCATCAGATCTAGAGAGGTCAGGAGAAGTGTTGAACTCATCTTTATCAAATATAACCTCATTTTCAATATTGTTGGCCTCATTTTCAATAGTGTTGAACTCATCTTTTTCAGTTCCTGCTTTTGTTTGGACAATTTCTAACTCATCTCTAACAGATTGGGTTGTGTCTTGTTGTTGAGATACTAAATCATTAGGAGCAGATTTCCAGGATTAGCTTCAGCTGTAGAAGCTACAGAAACATCATGTCCTAATGCAGACTCAGAGTGTACAATTGTGGAAGCTGAATAAATAGGTTCAGAATAAGATGCTGACTTTACACTACTGAGCTGAGGGTTAGCTCCTTCTTCACCGGTAACCCCTAAAGAAGTTGGGCCACTGGTTGCTTGCAGGTTCGCTTTATGCATTCCAGCAACCACATGGGTGGAAAATTAAGGCCGGCTTGGGTTAGGGTCCTTGGCCGTACCGGACTTTTTTCTTTTTGAATGTCTAGTAGGGGATTTAGTGGCCTCTTTTGACAGAGACGCACTTTTAGTTGCCTCAATTTTGGACAAAGGATTGTGCTTTGTTGATGAAGAGGTTGATTTCATCCTTCATCTAGTTTTAGTTCTAGGCTGTATGCCTTGGGAAGCTTCTTCTCAGATTTAGAGGAGGTTTCAGGAGCTTTAAATGCCACAGGCTTAGCTGCATTGCAGATAGCCAACATATGGTCAGTGAAGGGAGGTCCTTCAGGTTGGTTCTTCTTCAGTGACTAATTGAGGACACTGAAGATTTGAGTGGGGTTAAGGTTGACCTCATCAGTTCCATATCCCTCCATCTTGTGTTCTAATAAAAGTGACAAAAACCTTGGGTAGGGGATGACCTTCTCCTTATTTTTCTTCTTCAAATTTGAAATAATGTTATCCCAAATTAATTTTACAAAACCTATATTAAACCCATTTGCAAGACAATACAAAATTATGATGTCTTTGTTACAAATTTGGTCAAACCCACCAGTCTTGCCACCGGATAATTTGAGCCATCAGCAACCTCCACCTAGGAGGAAGTAAACCCTTCTTGAGGGTTCCTGTGGCTTTAATTGCTCCACCATACCCAATGGTTGGAAACCAATCCCTGACTGTTTTAATAGAAGGAGGTGCAACATAATCTTTTTAGTGGGCTATGTAGTTAGCACCAACATCTCCCTTTATACCCCCTGTGGGAGTTGAGAACCACACTTTGGTGGAATCTTTAAGAACTTTAGCAGTGTACCAAAATTCAACAAGATATTCTTTATATTGGTTGGGTGATCTTGTGAATGCCTCCCGGAGACAACACTTTAAGATGAATTCAGAGACAACCATGAAGTATTTTTTGTTAGGATGTTCAGGGTAAAGGAGGGCTACTTCATTGTTTATTTTGAAAATGATATTTTCAGGATCATGTTCAACTTAGGGTGCAGGAACATAAGGAATTGGTGTGCCTGGTTCTTATGGTTGATCCTGATGTGAATGTGATTAATGTGGTGGAATTTGTTCTTGGTTTGATGATTCTGCCATTGTTGTTTATGTTATTAGGGTTTGATTAGCATGTGTGACAAACATTTCATTTAATGAAAGTCATCAAACATACTTTTTTGACACCTAGAACAGTGAACAGTCATTTGTTGAAAGTGGTGAGGTCATGTTATCGTTTGGATATTGCTTTTTAATAACATTAAAAATAAATAACTTCTTTTATAAGAAATTACTTAAAGAAAAATATATTAATTTTAAAAATCACTTTTGCTTTTAAAACTGACCATATGATTGATGTTTTGAAAGAGCTGAACTAGGTTCAGGTTTTGTGTTTTGTTATGTTGAACTGATAGAAATTTTAACAAGTATCATATGTTCATAAACTGAAAGCGGATGGTCACTAAATCCATAGATCGCTGGCGTACTTGTCAGTTTACAACCATATGATACGAATTGAAGTGTATCTTTTAAGCAGATGGTCACTAAATCCATAGCTCACTGACGTACTCAATAGATACTTAAAAACTGAAGAGTGCTTTTGTTTTTAAAGTGGATGGTCACTAAGTCCTTAGATCGCTGGCGCACTTTAAAATACTCTTCATAAACTAAACTGAAGGATTGTTCCTTATGTTGTTCAGTTTGACACATCACAGAACCCCTTCAGTCTTCATCTGAAGAATCATTTGAGGGTTCTTGTTTTAAGACATCAATGTTCAGCATACCTAGTTCAACTATTAATCTTTTAAAAGTTTGTTCATCTAGAGGCTGGTGAAGATATCAGCAAGTTGGTATTGACTGGGAATGATATGCAATTCAATGTCCCTTTTCATGATATGATCTCTGATAAAGTGATATCTGATATCAATGTGTTTCGTTCTTGAGTGCAGAGCTGGATTGTTTGAGATTGTAATAGCACTTGTGTTATCGCAAAATATGGGTACCTTTTCATATATGATGTCATAGTTAGAGAGTTGACTTTTCATCCATAGTATGTTGGCATAACACATAGCAGCAGCTACATATTCAGCTTTAGCTAAAGACATAGCTACAAATTGCTGCTTTTTAGCACTCCAGCACACAAGTTTGCCTCCTAACAACTGACAAGCACATGAAGTGCTTTTCTTGTCCATGTTGCATTCAGCATAGTCAGAGTCCGAGTATCCTTTTAGGTCAAAACCTAAACATTTTGGATACCAAAGACCAAGACTGGGAGTACCTTTTAGGTAACTGAAAATTCTCTTAACAGCAATAAGGTGATATTCCTTAGGATTTGCTTGATATCTTGCACAAAGACAAGTTGAGAATTTAATTTCAGGTATGCTTGTAGTTAGGTACATTATTGATCCAATCATACCTTTATACCGAGTCTCATTTACAGATTTGCCATTGAGATCAGGTCCTAAGTTATTAGGGGGTACTATTGGAGTTGTAACACCCCCATAAAATCACAACGCAGCGAAATACCACTTGGGGTGCTACTTCATTGTTCATACACACAAGTTACGGAAAACGACCTCAAAAGAGACGTAAATAAAATGTCACATTCGATAAAAATTTCAGAGTAAAATCATGTCCCAATAATTTATGATTTAACAAGATTACAAGATTTCAATCGTGACTCATTTTGTATATTTAAGGAAAAAAAAATAGTTATCGAATGTGAAGAAGTATCCGTAATGATTCAAAGTACAAGGATTTACGATTTAAGAAGGTGGAAGCAAGAATAAGTGGAAGGAAATGAAGTTGCTTTGTTGAATTTTACCCAAGTTTCAAAATTTGATGCGGTTACCAGTTGTTAACCGGATAATGATATTGTTAATTTATATTGATCTTATATTGTGCGGATAGCATATGGATGGAAACATGACATGTTTTCTTTTTGTTTTACGATTGGAACAGTTATGTAAATTTCCTAGCCTTCTTGAAGATTTTGAAAAAATATGAAAAGGTTCTTGAACTACTAAAATACTCGAGCCGATTATTTTTTTGCTTTTTCAGTACAAAAAATGACTGCATTTCAAGCCATTTAATACAGATGATCATGATTGGATAGAAGTTGCTATATTTTTCAAACTTTTATTGTGCATATGCAGGTTGCAGAAAAAAAGGGCAGTACTGGTCATACTTGAAAACTATAAAATGCACTTTATATTGGGAGATGTGATGAGGTTTGCTCGACATGTTTTTTATGAGATTTCCTGAAATTTTGGTTATTCATTTGATGCGATTTTCATACTACTGGTTCAAAGACAAGTGGAAACTTTCCTATTTGTTGACTTGCCCTTTAAAAAATTACACAACCCCCAAGAATTCCAGAGCGAAACATGTTAAATAGATTAAAGTTATTTTGAATGTGTTCATATTCATATAAAACAAACCTAACCTCTTTATCGTCATAGTTAGATTACTATTCAGTAAGATAGTCTTTTGTAAATTAGATTTAAGACATTAGTACTTATTTGTAAACTTCAAAATGATTAAAGAAAAATGTTTTCTGTGTTGTACATGGTACTTAGATTAGTATAAAGTTGTTGCAAGGGTGGCCACCCTTTGATCTAAGCTTTGCTTCAGCTTCTTAGACAATCCATTTTAGTTTTTAAAGTTGATGATAAGCATTGCTTGCTTTTGACGACAAGTTGTGTTTCTTTTTTTTTTGACTTACCTTTTTTCTCCTTTTGTCTTAATTGGCAAATAATCTTAACATTAGTTTTCTTTCTGCTCTTTTAATACACAAATTACCTACATTTTGGATTTATGCTTAATTTATCGTAAGTGATCTTGAATGGAGAATTATTATGAGATATTTCTAACTGCACTTGCTATATTATTAAAAATCAGATACAGGCTATGCATTAGAAAGATTATGAGAGCATGAATAGTTTAGGGTAAATTATTACATACAGTTATAATGGCATGTACAAAGTTGCAAGTTGTGGAATGTATAGGGTCTGGTTTGGTTATTTTATTGTTTGACATTCTTTTCAGTTTCTGTTCTCTTAGACAATGGTTGTCAAGCTGAATATTATTATTTATTTACTAGACAATGATAGCTTTGTGATCCTAAGCTTGGAAATTAAAGATCTAAATCAAAGCACAACAATAAATGGTCTACAAGTAGAAGAGCCGAATCATATAACTAAAGTGATTATATATAATTTGTGAAGTGCTAAATCATTTTTGAAGCATTTGTTTGTTTGTTGGACTTAGATGTCGCAGTTCGATCCATTCACTTATGAATGCATAGATTCGGGTTATGTTAATTTGTCATTTAGAAATGTGATTCATATTTCAAACTTTAATTATAGATAAAATAATATATATGTATTAGCAGTGTTTGTGATTTGCCACACTTGAACAGGCTACCACTTTGTCTTGACTCCATTCACTTTGCACCACTAGAATCTAACGGTAATTGTTTCTTTACACTTGTGAAGGCTAAGAAGAATGGGAATACATATCTTGGACCTCATGAATCTCCTCCTTCACAAGCAAAACAAGAATATATAAACCCTTCTTGGCAGAAACAAGGTTCAAGCAAAAGTTGAAGGACGCGGATCAACGAAAAAGTTGGGTCAAACGAGAAAACGAGATAAAAAATCTTAAAGATCTCGTGGGGTGCGTAGCAAGACCACGTTAAATGCAATCCAATAAACGTTTCTCCAAGGGATGGTCTAGACCCACATTGTCATGAGGGTCTGAAACTTGAGAGCGAAACCCTTCATAGAAGGTTATCGTTGTGAGTTTTTTGAGTAAGTTTCTAGAACTAAAGTTTATTAAAAGATGTTTTATATAACCCTTGCACCTGGAAGCTTTATATACATTCTTCATGATGTATATACGGAAATATCAGCCCGTTTTTTAAGCTTTTCAACTCTACTTCACGATTCCTTTAAACACGTCTAGAGTCTGGCATGTATTATCATGAAGTTAGTCCGCCCATCTGAGCGGGCTATGAAACTAATTAAAACATATGGAGTTAACTGAAACTTATAATTTTTCATATTTCTTAATAACTTTAAAAAATAAACAAATACTCCTTTATACTTTATACTTTGTAGACTTTATACATTAAATTTGTACAACATGTATAAAATCTATTTATATGTTTATATAAGAATATAAGAAATACATTTAAAACTCCGGCATTATGTGTTATACCATGATATTATAGATAATTTAAACAACAACATCAACATCAATGTTTTAAAAACGGTTTTTTTATTGACCCGAGTCGACCCATTTTTTTAACATGTTAGGGTCACGGTTCAAACGGGTTTTCGGCAAAAATAGGCTTACGGTCAACAGGACGGTTCACGGTTCTTCTCGACCGGGTAAACCGGTTTATAACACTTATATTAATTTGTACTGAATTTTTATATAAAACCACGTGCATAATTATTAGTTGTACTAATATCACAGTTACAACAACGAAGGATTTTATATGTAAGCCCCGTGCGTGTACGGGACTTATAACTAGTTACATATCATATGTGATTTAACACTAATAATATCACATGTTATTTTATTATAATATTTAAACTAGTGTTTAATCACATGTGATTTTTCATTCAAGTTTCAACAACGAAGCAAAACGTAAAAAGACGAAAAAACGTTAAAAAAGAAGAAAAATACGTGGAAATAAAAAATTCAAAGTATATCAAAGGGCATTGCTATAGGACAAGAATAATTAAATGCCATCGTGATGGAATATTTTTTTCGCTTAACGATTATCGGTTTGAAGAGATATTAATATTTTATAAAAAAGAATTGGTTTTGAGTTTAATCTCATCCATTGATCAAAATGAAGACGGAGAGTAAAGATTAGTCATTTGCTATTCAAATAAATTTCGGTATCCAGAATTGCTTTGTGGGAAGAGTTATTTTGGATACCAAATATTGCTTGGATAACATGGGACACATCCCCACCATAAATCTGAAAAGAAATCAATGACTGAGATCAAAAGCGTTTTATTATTTCATCTATTTTTTTATAATTTAAGTATCTCATGAAGCGTTAATCGTTTTAGCAAACAAAATTATACCGTCTCGACCAGCATTTATTTGAATTATCAAGTTTCTTTTTCGTTGTTGATACTTGCAATGAAAATATCACATATGATTAAACACTAATTTGAATATTTTCTTTTAGAATAACATGTGATTTAAGACTAATATATGTGTGATTTGAAACACTAATATCGAATTTACATGGATTTCATTTGAATTAATATATAGTGAATTAACACTAATATCATATGTGATATAACGTCTTAATATCACATGTGATTTAATTAGTGTTTAATCACCATGTGATTTCTCTTTTTATATTTTCTTTTTTTTTTCTTATTTTTACTTTTTTTTTTTTCTTATATTTTTCTTTTTTTTTCTTTTTTTTTTGTTTTTTTTTTTTTTTTTTTTTTTTTCGTTCAATCAAGTTTTCAACAACGGAAAAATAAAGATAAAGAAGACGAAAAACCATTAAAAAAAAATTTTAAAAAGTGAATACAACGAAGAAATTTGTCGAAGTATATCATAAGTTGAATATTTTTGAAGGATAATTAAACATGCTGTCGTTTGCGGGGAAACTAGTCCCATAATTGACAATGGAACTTAATGTCGTGGGGGTTTGCAGGGGAAATGTTTGATACCAGCATATCGCCAAATTTCAATATCCTATCTCATTCCCCGTTCCTATCCACGTCCGGGTTTACAGTTTACGTAGTATCCCATCCCCGACGGGAACTGGGTTCCCCAATGGGGAATCGGGGAATTTTTTCCTTTCCAATATTAACATTTAAAAAATATTTTCAAAATTGTGCAATCATAAAAAAAATAACACAATACAGTTATGCAATTAACATTACATTCAGGACCAATATTAATATTACATACGAGAGTTCATACTGGAAAGTTATTTTCAAAAGAATATTAACCATCGATTAATAGTATTTCAATTATTTTACAGATATATAATTGTATATATATACAGTAAAGATATTCGTGGATTGGGGGCCCGAGGGTATTACTATCCCCGCCTCCATACCCGCTTTTTATTATTGGGGATTCCTCAGCTCCGTCCCTATATTCGGTCAACTCGAGAATTCCCTAGTCAAATCGGAGTCGGATATCGGATTCTTCGTCGAGTCCGGAGTTTTTTTCCATCTCTACATGTAAAAGATGCATTTATACGTGGTTCTAGAGCTAATTAAGTTTTAAAAAATATTAAGATGAGCAATGATATGTTGTATCATTTAATAAAAATAGGTTTATCATAGTAGATCTCATTCTTGATCCCATGCCATGCCATGATGCAGCTCTTATTAGTTTTTATTTTATTAAATTTATTTATTAGACTTGGTAGTAGTTGTACGTATTAAACAGGCGTACATTACACCGTACAAGATTGGTCTTAATTATGCCCACGTCTTCTCATCCACCTCCGCATAATTAGATTCAAATTTCTAAAAAATTGCATTATTTTATTTCTTTAATTATCACTTAGTACCTGTTTGGTTAATTTTTTCATTAAGTCATGTTTAAGTAACAAATGACTTTAATGTGGAGACCCTCAGTTTTATCACTTAATATTTTAAGTCATTTCTTTTGATTAAGTTAAAAACAAACAACTTTTCACATGATTTAATAAATTAAATTTTTCAAATTAACGTCAATTTAAGTTAAAATCAAACACCACCTTAGTCTTAAAAAATTCAAAAAATGAAACAATCTAGAGTTCTTTTTATGGGGTGAGCAGAAGAAAACGAAAAAACGAAAACCGAACCGATAACAAAAAAAAAACGCACCGAAAAAAACTGACCTGAACTAGTAACTGTGGTTCGGTTTTTAATTTTTCAAAAATCGAAAAATTTCGGTTCGGTTACGGTTTTTTTTCAAAAACCAAACCGAACCGAACTAAACAGTTTTTATTTTTTTTTTTTTTTTTTTTTTATTTTTTAATAATATATAATTAATATAATATAAATAAATAAATGATAACTAAAAAATTTAAATTCATATTTATTTTATGGATGAACTTATTTTAATATATATTTTCTTAATGTTGATATATTTTGTCGTGTACGTAAACTATCCCACACAACCTATACTTTAAATTGTACTGTCAATTCCAATCTATACTTTAATCAGTGTGCTTTATTGACAAGATATCGTTACAAGGATACATTACAATTGTGTATTTTCACATGCTTATGTGTGTCTCTCATTTATATGTGTATAATTGTAAAATTTTGTGTAAACATTATTAGGCTCATATTGACAAAAAATATTTAAAAAAATAACCAATTTTCTACGTAAAACAAGCTTATTAATATAAATTAGCAACAACCAAATTTAAACGGTTTAAAACCGAACCGCCAAAAACCGAGCGGTTTCGGTTTTGGTTTTATAAAAACCGAATATTTCGGTTCGGTTTCAGTTTTAATCAAAAACCGACCCAAATCGAACCGTGCACACCCCTAGTGATATTCTCACGGATCATTTTGATTCATCCACGGCAATTTAATGTACATTTACATTTATACCCACACTTAATTTATCCAAATTCTGTTTCTATCATTCGCCCTTTACCAAATGTTTCATTATTCATGGCCCTTATTTCTAGCTACTGGATCACACGACACATTGCAATCGAATAACATCCAAAATCTTTTGATATTTAGTTTCATAAAAATTAAAACAAAGATTTATAATTGTAAAACTATTATTGACACTTGAAAGAGGGGTTGGACACCTAGATGATGGTAGTAATGGTGATGGCACATGTGGTGGTGATGAATGTGCAGGTGGGGTCGTGCACCTAGCAAGGCGCTCTCCTGCAGAGGGTGGTGATAGTGAGATAGGTAGTGATGGTGATGGAGTGATCATGGCTAGAAGTCTCTCAACCTTTGCCTCTGGTGGAAGGGATATGGAAGCCTGAAGCCGGATAGTAATCCTAGCTCCAGTGGTAGAAATATCAGTAGAGGGTGGTGGTATAATAGGCTCTGTTCCCCCAGGTGGGGAAACAGGCTCAATGGTAGATACAACAACAACGGAGTAGGCCGGAGCTGGGTGCTCCTCCTCCTCCTCGTCCTCCTCGTCCTCATCCTCATCATTGGCATCATCACCAGATGAGTCGCTGTCATAATCATCTCTATCATCTCCTCCGTCCATAGGATAGTCAACTGGATCATCCTCTGTCTCATCATCCCCATCCGACTCAGGATCCGACTCAGCAACATACCCTGGTAATTCAGCAGTGGGCGAATCAACAGGAGGTAATGGCTACTCCTCAGCCGAGAACACATGCTCATCCTCCAATGGTATATAATCAGGGTATATAGGCTCGGGCACGTAGTCTGGATCGTGTGCCTGTATGAGCATAGGCTCACGCTTATCCTCGTCTTGTGGAACTGGCGGTGTCTGTGGCTCCTCTGGGTCTGGTATGTAATCCAGTGATGGTGGGGCTACCGACTGCATGGGAAGTCCATCGTATCCGTACACGATGACTCACGGAGAACCTCCGTCAGATATCTCCTCATCGGCTCCCCAAAAGACCCTGCCTGGCTTAGAATCCGTATAGACGGAAGTGTAGGTAACCGCAGATGATGCAGAAGACATGACTGCTGCAAAATCAAAAATAACTTATATAAGTATTACTTATAAGAGAGATCTGTATGTTATGTCTATAAGTTTTAATTATAAGAGTCTTATAGTAATATACGTAATATAATTTATATACGCGTATATCAATCATGTAAGCACTTAGTAACTACTAATGCTAAAACAGTGTGTATCATGTAAGCATATATGTGCTAGATGCAAACAAGTAATGCATGTATGTCCCGTGCAAACCCCATTTTTGAAAACAGTGTTTGAAAATGGTTATAGTCTAGACAAAAACTTTTAACCTGGTTCTCTATAACCTTGGCTCTGATACCAATCTGTAACACCCCCAAATCTGGGTAGCAGCGGAATGTTGAATATCCGAGGGCGTTACTTCATAGATCAATAGCACAAGATATGAGAACGACCACTAAAAGTGTCGTTTTAAAAAGATACATTGGATTAACAAAATACTTGTTCATTACATAAGCTCATGGCTTTAAGTTGTTCGACAATATAAGTAAAGATTTCGGTTTATAACAAATGTTCCCAAAATGTAATACGCCCCAAATATTTAGTACTGACTCTCCAAAGAGTGACCCCCAATGTATCTTGGCACCTCGTGCCTTATTTACCTGAGAAAAACATGCTTAAATCGTCAACATAAAGTTGGTGAATTCATAGGTTTATGTAAATCAATTGAAGAACCGCAAGATTTTCATGTGTATGATTAAGCAACAGATGCAAACATCATAAAAAGTAATTACGTTTTCCTAAGATCATGACACTGAAGCTTGACATGTATGAATGCAATAAATTGCCAATAAATGCCCATGGTGATGTTCTAACCCGCAACATCCCAAATCCGACATGGTATAGGTTTGTTGTCCGGCAACCCGGCACAGTGAGCGCTACTCACCCAAACGGGGATGTCAATCCCAAATATATCTATTTATAACATTCGCGCTCATAATCTAGTAATTGATAGTTCATGATAAGGGCTCGTGGGTTATCGCTACTTAGGCAAACAAGTAATCATAGTATAAAATGTGCACTTGCGTCCAATTTGTAAAACAAAGCATGTTCTCACCCCAAAGATGTAAACCATTTAAATAAATGTAAAACGTGGGGCTATGAACTCACCTCAGTAGGTAGTCCTCTTTGAATGATAAATATATCCAAGTATAGCAAATGAATCACACCGTCAAATACCTAAGTAAATACGGCCAGTCTTAGTCTACAAGTTTAGGCTAACGACTTAATGTATAAACTACAATATCTTGCTAGTTTATATATACTGTTATCACTTGTGTGGTGGTGCACATGTTTATTGTATTTGTCTTTACGTGATGACTCTTGGGAAACGTATAAGCGTTGTTAATAAATATTCATATTTATTAAGTCGTGTTTTAACTCGTATAATATCCGAATAATATTATAACTCGTCCGATTCGTTAAGTGTTTATAAAAATCACTTTCGTTCATAAAACACCCTTAGGTTTTCTATATTTACAAATCAGCCCTTGTGTTTATGTAATATATAATATTTACATTTTAAACCCTTAGGTTTCCATAATTACACTTTTAGTCCTCCAACTTTACAAAATTATACTTTTGGTCCTTATATGTTTAAAACAGCCCCTTTAAGTTTCAGAATGTCTAAAACAGTCCCTAGACCTTTCTAAAATAGTTTTTGATAGTTTTAACCCTTGAGTTTATAAATTGACACTTTTAGTCCCTTAACTTGTAAAAATCGCATTTTAACTCCAATTAAGTTCTAACAAGTGGCATTAGGTTTTATTAAGCTCCAATAAGCCATATAAGCTGGGCCAGCTTATAAATAAGCTCGGATGAGCTTATTTTGGCTTATTAGACCTTATTGGGCCCGTTAAGGTCCAATAAGCATTTAAAAGGCCCGATTAAGGTTTAATAAGCACATAAGCCCTTATTAAGGCCATTTAAGCATAATGATTCAATTTGGCTAAAAAATAAGCTCGTGTGAGCTTATTTGAGTTTATTAGGCTCGTTAGCCCAATAACTCTAACCCGGATACTTTTAAAAGTCCATTAAGATTCTAAGACATGATCAACTTATAATTTATAGCCTTAATGAGCACTTTAGGGTCTGTTTTAATATTCGGCTTATCCAATAAGCCAATAATTATTAAATAAGCACTTAGGTACCAACGGTAATGGCTTTTAGGCCGATTACAAGTCTGATAGACATTATAAGCTTTTGGGCTTGTCACATTATGGTTTAATGATCTCTCTATGTTTATTATAAGCCTCATAAGCTGTTTTAAGCTCACAAATAAGCTGCCAAGCTTATTCGTGGCGTATGGGTTTCGTGGTTCACGGTAATGGGCTAACGAGCCCATTTAGGATCTGTTTGGTTTTTAAAAGGTACAAAGGGTCCATATTAGCATGAATAGACTCGTTGGATTATTAATAAGCTCGTAAGGCTTATAAATAAGTTGTTGGCCGGCCAAGCTTGCTTAATGGGCATGTTTGGGTTCGGACATAGGTTGTTGGGCCCAATTGGTCCATTAAGGGTCCGATTAACTTATTAATGTTCTTGTAGGGTTTCGTTAGGGTTTGATAAGCCCTTGAGCTCTCGCTTAAGCTCTTTAATCCTGAGATAAGCTAACTATAAGTCATGCCTAACCTTTGGTGGGCTACGCGGCCCAAGAGTGGACGAATGTGCCCACTGTTGGTGCATATGGTTCGCGTTTGTGGTGTTTAACCATAAGCCGAACACTTTGAGTTTATATGTCCTCCTTATGGTTCGTTTAACACATGCAAGCGTTCAATAAGTTTGTTTACACCTTCCCTAGCTACGCCATTTCGTTTAGATGACAAGTTTACGTATGGTTTTTGAGAAATTCGTTTGTAAATAAATTAGTGTTCATGTTGGCGTCGACATTCGCATTTAACGAAAATGTTTAAGCTTTTGCTTGCCATTAACTCACATTACATACGTTTCTTTACATTCAAACACCACACGAGGTTGAGTATACGAAAATACATGTACGTGTGCCACGCATGGGTTGAACCATACGCGTTCACGTCTATGTAAACTTGTTAATCACATAAGGACGTGACCTATACGACTAGATAACAAGGAAACACGTATAATACAAATGTTATGGGTTCGAATGTGACTTACAATGAGTCCTAAGGCTTGTTTTCGAGCTAGGCAAGCAACCCAAATGCACACACGATCGAAATGACCCAACCAAAGCTTCAAAGCTTATTCAAATACCCAAACCTTAGCTCGTAAACCTTATTATGACTTGTATGAATACCCTAGGATTTATTTTGGGTTCGAATGGATTGAGAGGGTGTTTGTTTGCGTGTCGTGGCCCGAACAAGAGAAAGGGAGTATATATGTTTATTGTTTGAGTGAGTGTGAGTTGTAAGAGTGTAAAATGTCAAGTGTGAGTGTGTATTTATAGACAAGAGAGCTAGTTACATACCTCCTAGTCCTAAACAAACCAAACCGTGCCCTTAAGAAGGTGGTTTTGTAGTTTTTATTTAGTCACACATTGTATTTTGCTAAACCACCTAAGTACATGTTTTAATTACTCAATATTTGTACAAGGTTACCTAAGATTTGGAAATCTTATGGTTTGTGTATGTGCATTGTATGTAGCCGGGTATCCAAGGGAAAAAGGGAGAGCAAAATGGTTATTAACCATTGTGTAATGAGCTAACTAGGAACACTTAGTACTAATATTAATTAAAGGGATTTTGTACAAGTACTTAGCAAGATCCTTAAGGATTTCTAGTGGATTTGGTGCCCAATATTCGGCCATAGTAAGTTATGTACACAAAATTTACTTAATTTTTGTGTTAAGGTTTTAAAAGTGGGTATTGGTTTGAGTCTATGTAAGTCTAGGTATTTCCGAGGTGTGTCCAAATGTATTTTATTGCGATACGTAATCCTTTTACATGACCAATAAAAATAAAATACGCAAAGTTAATAATTATCTTCTTAATAATTATATATTACTTGGTTGATGTAAACCTTAATTTATTTGATGACCGTTTACTTTAAATGATTATTTCTAATCTACGCAATTTAGCTTAAAAGTAAACGCGCATCGGACCAAAATAAATAGTGACGAATAATAGGAGTCATTGATGTTAGTTTTTATACACTATAAAATATATAATATAATACCACAAGAGCAATTAAAAAAAATTCCTAAGGAAAATTTACTCTTAAAAAATATATATAATATATAATACGTATATTTAACCAGGAAGAATGATCACCCGGGTCGTTTTTCCAACGACTTATGAAATTGAAACCTTGCTTTTGCTTGGATTATGATTTGAATGAGAGAAAAGATATTTTTAAGTATCTATAACCACTAAATAAAAGCAACAATTAAAAATGAACAATTAAACACTTAAGTAATTAACGGGAAACAAATAAAATGCGACAATTAAGCAAATAAGACAAAATTAAACTTTAAAATTGCAAACTAAATTTCTAAACCTAAAATAGGACAAAAGAAAATTTTAAGAAAAAGAAAAAAAAACTTTTGATTATTTTTGAATTTATTATGAATTAAAAACTATTTTAATCTAATTAAATCCTAAAAAATAGCAAATTAAGTCCTAAAAATTTAGAAAAATGATTTTTAAACTTAGAAAAGTCTAAAATAACATAAAAACTCAGAAAACTATTTTTAACTATTTTTAAAATTAAAATCTTATTTTTAAACTTAAAATTAAAAGCTCAAAAATGAAAATTAAAATCTAAAAGGTGTAAAAATGATTTTACTGAATGTAAACCTAAAAGTATTTATTCTAATGCTAAAAACTATTTTTTTTGAATTTTTATAAAACTTTTTTCTATTTTTTATGAATTTTCTAAAATTAAAACTTTTGAAAAATGATAAAAATTAATCTACTCAATGAAAAATTACCAAAAATTAAGGAAAAGTCTAACTAGTAACAAAGTACTTAAGAAAAATAAAACTAAGAAACCAGCTTAAAGAATAAGCTTAAAACGCATATTAATAAGCTACGGCTTTTATTTAAAAAGAGAAAGAAAAACGTGCTTATTAATTAAAAGGAAGGAAGTGATGACGGATGAGCTATTGTAGCACTTTGGTTAACACACTGGGTCTTTAAACTAGAGGTCTTAGGTTCGAGGTTGGCACACCCCGTTTTTGCTTATTTTTTTATTTTTGCTTTTTATAAAAAACTGAATATTGAAATTGAAAGAAGGCAACTTTTTAGATACTTTTTATAAAAACAATATAAGCTAAAAACCAAAATTTATTTTAAAAACAACTTATAAAAAAGTTGTTCACAGAAACTAAGGGTTTGAGCTTAAAAAACTTTGTTGACACTTAAAAGCTTGCACAAGCTTAAATATAAGCTCATTTTGAAAACCAAAAGTTGTTCTGAGAAGCTAATGATGTGCATAAGCTAAAAATGATAAGCTACTATGACTAAAAACACTTTAGGCTTTCTAAAATCAAAGATCAAATAAGCTAACTCAGTACTAGACACTTAGAACTCAAAATCTATATAAGCCAATAAACTTAATAAGCTAAGATAGAGACTGAGCTTATGAGAACTTAACAATTACCTACTAAGCTATGAATCCAAATTATTAAAATAACTACTATAAGCCAAGTTTCCTATTTAAAAACTTAAACTAAGTTACTACTGATTTTGGACTTTTTGGTTTTTTAATGACTTTTTTAAAAAGCTAAATAGACTAAATAATTAAGCTAAAAACTGAAAATCAAGGCCTAAACTATATTAAACTATATCTAATCTATAAGTGAACTGAATTTTAAAACCTAAAGCCTAAATTTTCTAGCTAAGGTGAAACCTAGAAATGACAGCAGTAGTAACTTAGTGTTACCACTGCTGATGCAAATAGCAAAAGGGTAAGCACAAATGCAGGATACCTTAAGAGGTGATCCTGCACTTAGACACTCTATTTGAGTGAGTCTAAACTCTAATCAAGCAAGAACCAAGCCTTAGATGGCTTGGTTCAAATTTTCACAAGTGAAATCACAAGGAAAATTCCCTTGGTGCTGAGACAGATTCAATAAGCCACAAAATCATTATAAGCTCAAACTAACTTATCAATTTTATTCAAAATCTTATCAAATATGCTAATCTAACTAACCAATAAGAAATTTCAAAGTAGCTTTGACTTTTAAAGGTCAAAACTCACTATACCAAACACCCCTTAACTTTTTGACAGAATTGATTTAGCTTATGAATTTGAAAACTAGCTAACTAAACCTTGTTACCAGATATCATTAAGCTTATAACAAACCTAATAAACACAATTCAACAGTCACTTAAGCTAAAATCAAGATCTACCACTAATTACTAACTAATATTTTTGGTTTTTATGAAATTTTTAGACAGAAATTGAAATCTAAAGATCTATATTAACTAAGCTAAAACAGATTAAAATGATGAATAATAAGCACAATTAGATGATGAAAAGCACAAATAAGCAACAACTAAGCAATAAGAACAACTAATAAGCAAGTGAGCAAATATTAAGCTAGTACTCAAAAGGAACAAGGAATTTAAATAAGAAACTTACACAAGCTTCAGCTAAACAGAAGCAAAAACTTAAATAGCAGCTACAAGCTCTAGCTTATCCAAATGGATAAGCTAGTATAAGTCCATGGGATTCCTTCCATTTTTGAATCCTCTTCCATAAGTCCACAATCCATAGGCTAAAGTAATTAGGCTGTTTTTAAGTTTAAGTAGATATTAGACTGAATTAAGCTCTATTATAAGCTTATAAACTTATAAGAGTTATTGAGCTTATTAGAACCGCAGCTTAATATTTGAGAGAAAGTGAGAGCTTATTAATGAAAAACAAAAGTGCTTATGACAGTTTATTTAAGAGTAAACTAGATTTCATTAAAATAAAACTTGATTACATGATTTAAAAGAAATTACAACTGAATTTAAAAAGGAAATTGCAATAAGTTAAATTTAAGCTAAAATCTACTAAGGTACTCACTACGTGTCTGTGTGTGTGAGGGTGTGAGCTCTATTTATAGCCTCTTGGTGAAGCTTCCAGACCTTGCTTGCTACCCACACTCCTTTTAATGTCAGCCAATCATTCCATCAATCATTTGAGAGTCAATAGTAGCCCTTGGATCACAATTGAACTCACACGGATTGCCAGCTTGGCAATCCGTGATAGAGACATATGTGCTTCTTTTGTGAGAGCAATTAGTGCAAAACCCCGCTTCTCTTGTGCTTCTTTGAGTCCATGTGGCTTTAGGGAGCCAATGAGAGTGCTTGATTTGACATAATTAACCCTGCCATTTTGCTGTTGATCACTTGAATTGTCGTCCTTGACCCTCAATTAAGAAAAGCCCTATGATTTGACCATGGGTAACTTTTAGAGAAGACGGGTGAATAGTATCACACCCTTGGCGCCCTTTTTATAACTGAAACGAGGTAAAACGTTTTTAAACTTTGGGTAATTACAATTTCAGTCCATCTCTTTGATTATTTAAAGTTGTAGTGTAAAACAACTTTTAGAAATGGCAACTTAAGTCCCTGTGGTTTATTAAAATGGGTATGGGCTAAGGTAATGGGCTTTTAACTTGGGCCTTTGGATCCAGGTAGGGTATTTAAGGGGTTTAAGGCCCATTAAGCCTTAGGGACCAATATGGTAACTTTCTGAAGCTTGGAGGGTTGATTTGAAACATTTTAAGTTTTAATCTTTTATGGGTTGACTTTTCTTTGCTAGGGTTTGACTTTCTTTGACTAAGGCTTGACCATAGTTGACTTTTCTTAGCTTCGGCTTTGAATCCTTGGCTTCTTTCGTGCTCTTCCGTTCCTCGTGTCCGTGTTTGCCCGTTTTTGACGGTTTTCTTGTGATTTTTGATATATCCGTACCTGCACACACAAAACATAAAAACAAGCATATCTTTGCCATTTTTAGTTTGCTTTAGGTCATTTAGGGTCATTTTTGGTGTTAACGGATATGTGTATTTTACACCTATCAGTGGATATGACTGGAGTAATGATTTTGAAATAGAACCAGTCAACTATGCTTTAATGGCAATCTCTTCTTCAAGCTCATCAAGTTCTTCTGACAATGAGGTACAAAAATGTTCTAAACAATGTCTTGAATCTTTTAAAACTCTTTAAAAGAATTATGATAGTGAAAGAGAAAAACATAGCAGAGCAAGACTAGAAATTCAGGGTTATGATTTAGCCTTAGAGTCACTAGAATCCAGGATACTTGTACATGAAATGAATGAACTGGCTTGGGGTGAAAATATGAGTTTCAAAACTATAAGCTTAAATGCAGAGAAATAAAAATTAACAACCTTAACCTGGAATTAGAGAAAGTTGTTAAGGAAAGAGATGAGTTAAAATTAAAGATAGAAAAATGGGAAGAATCATCCAAGAATCTTGATGAATTACTCAATAGTCAAATGAGTGCTAGAGATAAAACTGGTTTAGGATATGGCACACAATTGAATGAAATGAGTAATAATTCTAAAACTGATAGTGAGATTAGTTTGAGTGTTTTTTATGTCAGATCTAGTGATGAAGAGTCCACACCAGTTAATGATATGATTTCCAAAGCAGATGGGTATCATGTTGTTCCCCCTCCTATAACATGGAACTTCTTAACCCCAAGAGCTGACATATCATTTGCAGGTTTAGATGAATATGCCATTAGGAAGAAAATCATTGAGTCAAAAACAACTGATCTTAATACTAAAACAAGTGAGACTGTAGGTAAAACAAATAAAATAAATACTCAAAAACCTAAGATAGTATATGAATCAGTTAACAAAGATAAGGTTATCATTGAGGATTAAAACTCAGATGATGAGGATGATGTGTTTGAAGTGCAAACAGTTAGTCCTGTTAAGACTAATGAATCTCAGACAGTTAAACCTAGAGTTGATAAAATTGGTCAAACTTTTCAGAAACAAGGAATTCTGTTTATTAATGCTCGTAGTTTAATAGTTTATCAAGTAGACCTTTCGGTAATTATCCGGGTACAAATACCCAGTATTTTGTACAACTTATATAAGCCTCTACAACTTTGAAGAAAAAAGCTAATTCATATATTCATTTTCATTTAAACACACTTGTTTCTCTCTCTAGAAAACCTCTCATGTGTTTCTCTCTCTATAAACTAGCCAAGTCCAAGAATCAACCCCGTGTTATGATATATGAAATACCACAACTAGGCTTTTATACAAGCTTTTAATGGCTTAAGAGCTTATACAAGAGCTAAATGAAACAGTATTTAAAAGACAGTAAGCTTAAATGACAAGTATTTAAAAGGAAAACTTTTAAAAGTTTCATTAACTTAAATAAAGGGTACAATGCATAAAAATTAAATAAAGTAAATTTAAAGGACAAGATAAATAAAAGAACAGTATTAAAAGGGTAACAAATTTTGCTAATACAAGATTGATTGATACAAAAATCGACCAATAAATGAAATACAAGACCACTATTTAAACTAAAATAACTAGGTCTTCTTGGGCTTCTTTACTGATGGCTTCCAGCTATGTGTTTGTTGTGAAGAGCTCAAAGCAATCTTGGCCTTCTTTTTTTTTCTTTGTGCCCAAGTAAAATCATCAAGACCCTTCATTTCATTATCTAATGGTGTCACTTAGGATTGCCACAGTGGACTTGGTGTTTAGTGAGGTGGGGATGGGTGGTTTTGTCTTATGTTGTAGGAAAGCAAGCAAAAAGACAATGAACAGTGGTGTTGGGGGTTTTGGCGGGTAAATAGGGTGTTCTGTTTGTTTTAATTGTGAGCAGGGTAAAGATTTTGGTGAATTGGCAAAAATGGTCCCTAAGTGTGTTTTGTTTAATTACAACCACAGTCCTTGTGGATTGCATCTTTAGTCCTTGTAGTTTGTAATTATTTGTACCATTAGTCCTTTTGGGACTAACGAAGTAAAGGTTATAAGGGGTTAATGGGTTTAGTCGTTAAGTGGGTAAAATGGGTTATGGGCTTTGCAATTTGGGCCGGTTATAAAGGGTTTTGTGTTTTTAAAATGTTTAAGGCTTATAAGACTTTTATATAAAAGCTTAATGGGCTGTCCCGGCCCATTAAATGGGTACGGGTTGGCCCATTAACTTTTTCTTCGGTTTTGGCTCCGTCTTTGACTTTGACTTTTGTCGGGGTTGGCTTTGACTTTTTGACTTTTGGCTCTGATTTTGACTTCTCTTCACGCTCTTTCCGTTCTCGTGCTCGGTTTTGTCGTTTTTGGCTTTGTTTTGTCATTTTCTTAGATATCTGTTACCTGCACAATAGAAGTGAAAACATACAAATACAATGTACTTTTGGTACGTTTTTGGTCATTTAAGGGCGTTTTTATAGGTAAAATGTATATGTATTTAAGCACATACCAATCACCCTAGGAATTTTAAGTCTTTTTCGAATAAGAACAACCCTGTTTTTGGTTGTAATGCAAATGTCAAACATGCTATGTTGTATACAAATTTTAAAATTGTTTGTTCTTCATGTAATGAATGTTTGTTTTCTACTAATCACGATTTGTGTGTTGTTAAATATTTGAATGATGTGAATAAATGTAGAAAGGCAAAAATTGTTATAAGAAAACTAAAGAAAGAATGGAAACCTACTGGCAGGATATACACTATATTTGGACATAAATGGTTACCCACAGGAAGAACATTTACTATGGTAGGAAATCAGTATCCCCTTACCAAAATCAATCCTGCCCGAGTAGTACCTTCTGGAAAACCAAATGAAACCAAAGTAAGTTTCAGTGTTACACCTAGAATACAGACAAAAAAGGATTATGCCACAACTAAGATCTTCCTTCAATAGGAATACCTTAATAGCCAAAGTCACCCATTCAACGATCATTCTTTTAGAATACCATCTAATTCTAGAATTCAAGGATAATAGAATTTGCATTTTGGTTATCTAGGCGTAACTGAGGAATGCTAACAACTCGGAACCCAATAAAAGTTGGGGATTAAAAAAATCAGATTTTCCATGTTTTTCTTTTTCTTTCTGTTACAGATTGTACATATTGTTCTTTGGTACTTGGATTCAGGTTGCTCTAAACATATGACAGGGCAGCAAAATAAGCTCATCAATTTCGTCTCTAAGTTTATGGGAACAGTCAAATTCGCGAATGACCATTTTGCAGCTATTATGGGTTATGGAGATCTTTAGATTAGGAATATACTAATTTCAAGGGTGTATTATGTTGAACGACTTGGACATAATCTGATCTCAATTCGACAGTTTTGTGATTCATATCTTAAAGTTGCTTTTCGTAAGCACACCTGTTTTGTTCGCAATTTGAAAGGTGTTGATTTACTCTTAGGATCACGTGGTACCAATTCATACACAATCTCACTGAAGGATATGATGAAGTCTTCACCAATCTATTTACTGTCCAAAGCCTCTAAGAAAAAATCATGGTTATGGAACCATCATTTATCCCATTTAAATTTTGGTACCATTAATCAACTAGAAAAAGAAGGTCTTGTTAAAGGATCGCCTAAGCTGAAATACAAAAAAGATCACTTGTGTTCTACGTGTCAATTAGGTAAAAGCAAAAAGGAATCTTACAAACCAAAACCTAAACCAAGCACTAATGAAAGATTACAAGTGTTGCATATGGATTTGTGTTAACCAATTAAGGTGTAGAGTATTAATGGAAAGAAATACATTTTGGTCATAGTAGATGACTATTCACGGTTTACATGGGTGAAATTCCTGAGAACTAAGGATGAAACTCTAGAGCTGATAGTCAAACTTATGAAACAAGTGCAAGTCAGTCTTCAAGCAACTGTTAGATTCATTTGCACAGATAGTGGAACAAAATTTATGAATCAGACTTTGAGGTCGTACTTTGAAGATATTGGGATTACTCACCAGACTTCAGTTGCAAGAACTCCACAATAGAACGACGTTGTTGAAAGACGAAATCATACTCTAGTAGAGGTTGCACGTACAATGCGTATATTCTCCAAATCTCTGTTATTCTTGTGGGCAGAAGCTGTTGCAACTGCTTGTTATACCCAAAATCAATCCCTAATTTATACTTGATATAACAAAACACCATATGAATTGCTTTGTAACCATAAACCGAATCTCAAGTTTCTTCATGTCTTTGGTGCACTTTGTTATTTGACCAACGATGGTGAAGATCTTAGGAAACTTAAACCAAAAGCAGACATTGGTATTTTCATTGGTTATTCTCTAACTAAGAAGGCATACCGAATCTACAACAAAAGAACAAGACTAATCATGGAGACGATACACGTTTAATTTGATGAGTTAACCGCAATGGCTTATGAACAATTCAGTTCAGGACCTGAGCCTTAGTTATTGACTTCTGTACAAATTAGTTCAGGACTCGTACCAAACCCGGCTTCTTCAACACCAATAAAACCACCATCAAAGAAGGAATTGGATATTCTGTTTCAACCAACATCTGATGAGTACTTTAAACCAACACCAAGTTCCGTATCTTCGACCATTTCCACCGCAAATCTATCTGAAGATACAGCCGACGCAACTTCTTCAACGACAATTGATCAAGATGTACCTTGATGTGGTTGGTTGCAACGCAAAAGTTTTACAACCCTCCTAGGCAGAGTACCTAACCGTTGTAGTGTAGTATAGGTAAGACTCGGGAGGTTATTATCATTCTCTAGGGGAATAGTTTGGGTAGGCTCGAATTGTATGTTTACTAAGGTCTAAAGCTTGAGGGAAGCTAATTTTTATGTTTTTATATTTTATGAAAGCAAGTAAATCTCGGGTTTTGAAAATGGGTTGATTAAACTACTTAACTAAGCTACTCCTAATTATGCAAAAAAGTAAAGTGATGGAAAAACTCGTATGTCTAAACTAATGTGTTCACCTAATCGTGCCCTACTCCATAGTTGTTCTCTCTAGTTTTATTGCTCGTCACCCTCGTTAGTGTAACCTGTAAGTATTCCCTAATACAGCAGCAGGTTGGTCAAGTCCGCTATCTACGTGACAACCTAGATGGTGGTTACCTGCAGACACCACTCACGTTAAATAGTAAATTCACGCGTAATAAATACTTAATTTGGAATCCACCCTAAGGTGATCTAGATATGAAGATCTAATCACAGGTATCCTCTAACCTAACCGCGTTTCACTAGACGTCTATGCTATGATATGAAGATCTAATAACTAGTTTTCTAATGCCTAACGTGCACACAACTAACAAGAAGCAATAATAAAATAGATAATAAACTAGGTTTCATGCAATGATAAGCAAACACAATTTAAATTTAGCCAAGTATGTTAATTCAAAGTGAAGAACGATTAATCAAACAACACATATACATATTGAATGATTAAAAGGTTTTAAGAACTTCACTTTAATTGAACATGGAGTTACAATGAGTACCAAAGGGTTAAAAACACTTAAAAATAAACCAAATAAGCAGCTACAAAGTTATCCCATGATTCCTCCACGTGTTTCAACACAAATATGAAAAATAAAGGGTTCTATATATAGATTTTGGGTCCTGACGACGTCACTAGGGTTTTCTGACGCCGTCGGCCTGCCAAATCTTCTAAAGGCTTTTCTTTGTCGATCATTGTGACAGCGTCAGAAGTCGTGGTGACGCCGTTGCCATTAACTTCTAACGGCGTCAGTAGCAAATCTTGACGCCGTCTCCACGCACTAAGAAGTCACAAACTTGTTTAAAAACTTCACTTTCTGGGCACTTTTGGTGAAGGCATCAGAATGGACGTTGGGAGCTTGAAAAGTTTCATTCTTGTCCAGTTTCTTCCTAAATCGAGCCCAAATCATGTGATTTTCTTCTAAATGCTTCCCAAATTCTAAAACATTAAATAAGAATGATTAAGTACAATATTTGAGCATATTTGCATGATTTAGGGGTTAAATTGCCCAGAAAAAGTGTATAAAATGACACCTCATCACACCTTCACCAAGTACTACACCAATCATAAACGAAACAATAACTCCAATCCATGACAACAATGTTGAAGAGCAAAATAAAAAAAACCAAGATGAGTTTGATAGCGACATGTTTACTAATCCTTTTACACCACCAGAAACTGGTTCAGCAGAATCATCTATAAGGAATGTTGATCCATCAAACATGCACACTCTTAATCAACTGTATTCTCACATAAGAAAATGAACAAAAGACCGTCCGTTGGAAACAATATGCTTTCCTTACTAAAGTCGAGCCAAAGAACTATAGAGAAGCTATGAAAGAATCTAGTTAGATTGAAGCCATGCAAGAGGAAATTCATGAATTTGATCGACTTCAAGTGTGGGAATTAGTACCTAGGCCTTCAAACGTCATGCTCATTAGTTTGAAATGGCTCTTTAAGGTCAAGTTAGATAAATATATGGGAGTATTGAAAAATAAAGCTCTGTTAGTAGCAAAAGGGTATCGTCAAGATAAAAGGATTAACTTTGAGGAATCATTCATACTGGTTATACGTATCGAACCCATCAGAATCTTCATTGCATATACCGCTCACAAGAACATGATAGTATATCAGCTGGATGTGAAAACTGCATTTCTAAATGGGGTATTGAAAGAAGAGGGATGAGTAAGTCAACCAGAGGGGTTCGTAGGTCAGGATCATCCAAACTATGTATTCAGACTGAAGAAAGCTCTATATGGGTTAAAGCATGCTCCACGTACTTAGTAAGACATCCTTTGGAAATTCCTAATCAGTTAGAAATTCGTCAAAGGTGCGGTCAATCCAACACTTTTCACTCGAAAGGAAGGTAATAATATCATTTTGGTACAAATTTATGTCGATGATATAATATTTGCTTCTACAAAACCAAAATTTTGAAAAATATTTGCCAAAAAAATGAGTTCTAGATTTAAGATACCGATGATGGAAAAAATGTCTTTCTTTTTAGGACTACAAGTTTCTCAAGGTCCCAGAAGCATCTTCATTAATCAATCCTAATATGTGATGAGGTGTCATTTTATACACTTTTTTGGAGTCATTTAACCTCCAAAATCATGCAAATATCCCCATTTATTATACTTAATCTTTTCTTTTGGTTGTTTTAGCATTTAGGAAGTAGTTGGAGGAAATACGCGTAACTTGGACTCAATTTGGAAAGAAACAGAAAAGAACGCAACTCTACAGAATTTTGTTTAAGCATTAGTTTACAGGTCGTGGAGACGGCATTAGGATTTCCATCTAATTCTGTTATGGTTTCAAGGCGACGACGTCACAAGCTTTTGTGACGATGTTAAAGTATCCAACATAGAGAAGCCCTAAGAAGATTCAACGGGCTGACTGCGTCAGAATTTACATGCAACGCCGTCAGAGTTGCGGCCCTATATATACAACCCTTATTTTTTAGGTTTTGTGTGGAAACAATCGTATGGAAATCGTTAGTAAGCTTTAGAACAGACATTTAGGTCGTTTTTAGGGTTTCTTAACCCTTGTGTACTCATCATAACTCCATGTTTAATTGAAGTGAAGTTCTTTATCCATTTTAATCATTCGATATGTCTATGTGTTGTTTGATTAATTGTTCTTCGCTTTCAAATAACATGCTTGGCTAAATCTAAATTGTGTTTGCTTATGATTGCATGAAACTTATTTAGTTATCTCTTTTATTATTGCTTCTTGTTAATGGTGTGCGCGTTAGGCTTTAGAAAACTAGCTATAAGATATTACATTAGCATATATGTCTAGGGAAACGCAATTAGGTTAGAGGATACACAACAATAGTCTTCATACTACCATTCCATTTAGGTGGATTCCGAATTAAGTATGTTAATACTTACGCATTACATTAACGAGGGTGACAGGCAATAAACGAGAGATATTAACTACGGAGTAATGCATGATTAAGTAAACACATTTTTTTAACCATACAAGTTTTTCCATCACTTTACTTTTCTGTAATTAGTATATAATTAGGAGTAGTTAATTAGTTAAATCAACCCCTTTCAAACCCAAGATTTTACTTGCTTTCTAAAAAATATAAAAACATAAAAATAATCTTCTCTCAACCTCTAGACCTTAGTAACCATACGATTCGAGCCTACCCAAACTATTCCCCTAGAGAACGATAATAACCCCTAAGTCTTACCTATACTACACTACCAAAATTAGGTACTCTGCCTAGGAGGGTTGTAAACCTTCTGCATTGCAACCCACTGGGATTAAGCTAATTAGTTTGAATGTCTACCCGCGGGATCTATCTCTACTCGGGAGGATCTCACTACCCGTTTCCTTGCTCTTTTTATTTTACCAGGAAGATCTGCCAAACTCCAAAATGACATCTTGATGTTCCAACAACATCAAGGTGAATCTCTTTCTGAAGCATGGACTCATTTTAAGGACTTACTTCAAAAAGTCCCTCATCATGATATCGATCTTTGGCTTCAAGTTCAAATCTTTTATGACCATGTCAATCCAACTACAAGGCGCACCATCGATCAATCGGCCGGTGGTAAGCTACGTGACAAAAATGCCAAAGAATCTTAGGCACATATAGAGGACCTCGACCTCTATGACAACGAAAGTTGGAATGACCTAAGAGACCTCGCCAAACCGGTCAAGGCAATCTCTTTGCCTCATGATGTCCCAAATGCATCCGACCGTTGTATCATTGAGCTTGAAAATCAAGTCCAACGCTTAATGGAAGCTCATCTTGTTCCTAAACCATCCGTTCAAGTGAACAAAATTGCTTCTTCATGCGAGATTTATATTGCATGGAAAATCCCGAGCAAGCTTTTGTTGATTATGCATCTTCATGTATCGAGAAGCAAGAGGTAAGTGGTTCACTTTCAAACCCGAGCAAAATAATCTTGGTGACACCTATAATCCATCATGGAAAAGTCACCCAAACCTTAGGTGGAGGCAACCTCAAAATTCACAAAATAATTTTTCAAACCCACCTAATCGTTTTCAATCAAACGGTTCATTCATGAATCGCCCCTTCAATAACAACCCCCAAAATATTAACAATCAATTAAATATCAAAGGATTGGTGTCTAACTTTATGGCATCTCAAGATGCTTGGTTGTCTAAGTTTGAAGCCAATTTCAAACAACAACAAAGCGAGATGACTAATAAAATTGACACATTCTTGAAGGCCATCAATGACCGAATGACGGGAGCACTCCCAAGTGATACGGTTAAGAACCCGAAATTGAATGCTAACCCCACCTCTTCAGTTTCGTCTGCTCTTTCCTTCCCGACAGAAGATCCCCAAAGCTCATCCCGTCCCCTCAATTCGGTCAATGCTATTAAAACGTGTTTCAACCCAACAAATGATTTTCATAAAGACCAACTACAAGTTAAAACTTTAACGATCAATAAAATTGGAACACCAAAATAAAAAGAACCCGTAAAAGCTTTAGATGATGAATTTAAGGATTTTCATCTTACGTTACCGGTTCTTGAAGTTCTAGCTCATGCTTTAATGTACAATGTAATTTTGGATAAATATGTAAAGAGTTTAGTGTTAGGTAAAAATAGGTCCGCATTCATTCAAGAAGAAACGCCAAAGAAATTAAAGGATCCCAGATTATTTACCTTACCCTGTAGACTAGGAGACCCCAAGCCTTTTGATACCTTTGCCGATTTAGGGTCTTGTGTGACTTTAATCCCATTATATCACTTCAAAAGCTTAAAATTGGATTATTAGAAGAGACGAAAATTATACTAGGATTAGCGGATGGAACCAAGTCATATCCTGTACAAATTGTAAGGAATGTAGATGTTCACATAAGCAAGTTAAGACTTTTAGAGGACTTTTATGTCATTGATATGGAAAAAGACCCTACGCGCCCCTTACTTGTAGGAAGAAGATTTTTAGCAACCGCTAACGCCGTAATAGATTATAAGAAAGCTAAAATAGCGGTAGGCGAAGGAATTACTAGGTCAATATTTAGAGTTAAGGAAATAGACCTAGGTGTTGAGGATGTACCCTGTTGGACTACCCTAGGAGAACGAAAGTCTTATGAACCACAACATAGTATAGATGGGATAGGTGCCCGACCCCCTTACTATGCAAAAAAGGACTTTATGAATCACCATTTACTTGAGGAATGGGAAATTTCTAGGGATGCCGAACTCAACCCCTTTAAGGATGTCTTAGTATTTATAAAGATGGTAGAATTCCTAGGAACTATAGTTATCAATTTAAATGGAAATATGTGGGAGTCAGAAAAGTTGATTGAAAAGAAAATAGATTGGAATAAGCCACCAAAGGATGGAGATGGTACGTGGCACATTAAATTTGAATTGATTCACCCTGATGGAGAGAAATTAATAGAATCTTTCAATCAATTCGCACAACTAGGAAACTATCCAACAATGAGAATCCAAGCGAGATGATCAACTTGGAAAATTTTCATGATTCCTAAAAGAGTTACTCTGAGTCTAGCTAGAAGACTCGTTAATAAAGAAAAATGCTTATTGGGAGGCAACTTAATATTTTATTTTATTCATTTTAGGAGTGTCGTGTGTTTTTTATCTTTATTATTTGTTCTTAAATGTGATCATGATTTGTTTTGTATTTTACCTCGTCTTAATTGCAATCAAAGGTATTTTACATAAAATAAGTGTAGGGAAAGTATTTCGTTTCTAAGAACCAAAATTTTCAAACATATAAAATAAATAACTTAGATTAATTCACTTTTTATGTTTTGTTTGTTTGTTTTGAGTCATATGTTTATACTAACCGTTTTTGTGGTTTATGCAAAGAATTTTTCCAGGAAATAATTAATGGTTATTTTGTAGAAATTTTTCTGAAAAACGAATTTATAAAACTTTATAGTGGGTGGAGACGACGTCAAGATTTAATCTTGACGGCGTCACCATCGTAGCTACAGGAAATTTCGTATTTTTTGAATCATTGAAAAGTTATTTTTTTAGAATTTCCAGTATTTTTAATTTTCCTAATTCTAGCAGAAAACCACAATTACATTAGTACATACATCCTATCTTTATTGCTTTCATAGAGTCTAATACTTAATTAATAAGGGTTATATATCATTTACTGCCGAATTTTACGCTTGGTATAGTTGTTTTTGTCTTTGATTTTCAGGTTATACTAGATGAGGAGAGTCCGGAACTTCTTTGGATTTTCATTTGGACGATTCTTGGATGAAAATTTAGCTAGAATTATCTTGTTTCTTCTCTGATATTAAGCAAAACCAGGGGAGTATTAGTTTCTCTCGCTTTTCTTATTTTCCCTTTATTCATTCTCGGGTACTCATAGAACATTGGGGACAATGTTCGAAATAAGTGTAAGAGGGAAATAAAAGCCTTTGAAACTATTCCTTCAATTGCATTTGCTTTGTTCTTAAAATGATAAGTAATATACCGAAACATAGTTTGGGACGGTAATTTTAACCCAAATTTATTTTTTTATGGCATATATCGATAAAACTATAGTATTAAAAGCGTCTCATGGATAGGAGTTATATGACTAGCAAAAAACCCTACCACTCAAAAACATTTCACCCAAAAAATGCGAGGTTCGCCCCTAGATCTTTAGGAATATAAAAGCATTCATCTTTACTTTTTATGAGAGTGTACTGGTACTATTATAAATTCTAGAACTTGATTTAGCGATGCATCTCGAGAATGCTAGTGAGATCGCATTCATGTGATTAAGATTTACTAAGTGATAAGAGGCATTAGGTGATGTGTATTTTCTTTTAAATAATTATTTACCAAGTTTTAAATTTATAAAACTCGCTTCACCTTTACAAACGCACTAACGGGCAGAGAACCCGATCGTGAGTAGTGTAGTTTTGGTAAATCTGAGGTCGTCCCAAGAGCTAAAGGGCAGTTTAAATCTGAGTTTAAATGGTTGTCACGTTTTTAAAGTTGTTTTAGAAGATTAATTTGTAAGAGAATAAATGAGAGGAATTAAAGTGGATTAATCAATCAAAGGAATTGGTATAGTAGAAAGCCACTAAAAAGATGAACCCATTTAACTAATTTTCCTAAGTTTAATTATCTTGATCTCAAGTGCAATGTCTAATTATTCTTTTATTAGTGGTTTCTAAAGTTGACAGACCGGAATAGATATATTTAGTTTGCCCTATAATTCCTACGATCCCGAATCCGTCGAAAGTCACGAAGGTAGGGCAACTAAGTCATAGTGATTAATCCCAACTATCCTAAGAACTAGTCTAATAACCTATACAGATTATTGTTGGGATTAAAAGCCTTCTTAATGCTGTTAGTATTACTGCTGCTCTTATTGATGTTAATGCTGCTCAGTCAAAGTTAGTGCTGCTGGAGAATTTCAATGAAAATTATTCTAAGTGTTTAAGACTGGGGGTGAAGTTACAACTGCCAATACAAAGTTACTACTGCTAGAGAAAGTTACTACTGCTAGTGGAAATTAGAGCTGCTCAAAGACTTAGAAGAAAAATTGCTAAGTAGTTACTACTGCTAGTACAAAAGTTACTACTGTTAGTACAAAGTTAATGCTGCTGAAGGAGTTAATGCTGCTAGTGAAGAAGTTATTACTGCTGAGTTAGTTAGTACTGCTTATGTGATTTGTATGAGATATTTTGGTAAAACATATGTATAAGTTATTTGTTTAGAAGATTATGATTACTTAGTAAAGTATTGTAAGCCGTTTAGGACTCCTTGATGTATAAAAGGAGGTCCTAGGGCATAGAGATTGATGTACCAAAAAACAAAATCAATCTTAGTCTTAGCTTCAAGGTCTTTGTAACCCTAATATTTTGAGAGTATTCATATTATTATAATATTAGAGCTTTTGTTTGTTGAGTTATATGTTCATATAATTACTGTTTCATTAATAGTTCTTCTTAATATTAAAGATTAGATTCCGCATAATCTTTAATACATTCAAAGTTTCTACTATAGTTGTGTTAGATTTATCTAATATAACTAAACCTTATACAAGCTTAAGGAATTTGATCTATTGAAGTGGGATCGACAAGTGGTATCAGAGCTTGTCGCTTTGAGAAACTTTGCTAGAAGATATGGATCAAGATTCTACACACATGGTGGCTGCATCCAAAGTTCTTATGCTTAAACCGGGTAAGTTTGAGTTATGGAGGATGAGGATTAAACAATATATATAGATGATAGACTATCTGTGGGAAGTCATAGAGAATGGTGCAACCTTGCCAAAAACACAAGTTGTGGAAGGTGTTACAACATTGTTGCCCATTACATCTGCTGAAGATAAGGCTCAGAGAAGATTAGAGGTGAAAGCTAGAAGTACTTTAATGATGGGCATTCCCAATGAACATCAGTTAAAGTTTAACTCTATAAAGGATGCTAAGCTGTTGCTGGAAGCTGTAGAAAAGAGATTTGGTGGGAATGCAGCTACTAAGAAGACTCAAAGAAATCTCTTAAAGCAGCAATATGAAAACTTCACTGCTCCAAGCTCAGAGATGCTTGATCAAACCTTTGATAGGCTTCAAAAGCTTGTGAGTCAGTTGGAGCTTTTGGATGAAAAGCTTTCACAAGAAGATGTTAATCAAAAGTTATTAAGAAGCTTGTCACCTGAGTGGAACACACATGCTGTTGTGTGGAGAAATAAAGCTGAATTAGAAACAATGAACATGGATGATCTCTATAAAAACCTCAAGGTATATGAACCAGAAGTCAAAAGGATATCTAGCTCAAGTTTAAACATACAGAATATGGCTTTTGTGTCCTCTACAAATAACAATACTAGCAGAACTAATGAAGTAGTTAATACTGCTCATGGAGTTTCTACTGGTAGCACTCAAGTTAATGCTGCTAACTCTACAAATATTGATAACTTGAGTAATGCTGTTATTTGTTCATTCTTTGCTAGTCAACCAAATAGTCCTCAACTTGCACATGAGGACTTGCAACAAATCCATCCTAATGACATAGAAGACATAGATTTGAGATGGCAAATAGCCATGTTGATTATGAGGGCTAGAAGGTTTTTAAAGAATACATGAAGGAAGCTTACTGTTAATGGAAATGAGACGGTTGGTTTTGATAAGTCCAAAGTGGAGTGCTACAACTGCCATAAGAAAGGACATTTTGCTAGGGAGTGCAGAGCTCCAGGAAATTAAGACAACAAGAACAAGGAAAGCTCAAGAAGGAGTGTGCCTGTGGAAACATCTACTTCTACAACTTTGGTGTCAGGTGATGGCCTTGGTGGATATAACACCTCATGTTTTAGGTCATTGTACGACATTATGTAATTCACAATTTATTTTTAGGGTTTTACGTGTTTGCTCTTAAATCGTAATCGTTAAGCTAAATCGCGTAAACTAAAAATGATCATTCAATGTAAAAGGGCATTAAACGATTAAATGTTTACATCAAGCAAGTGTTAAATGATTATTATGAGGATAATTATCAACTTTTTTCATCTTATTTTTATTGGTTACGTAAAATGCTTACGTTTCACGATAAAATGCGTTTCGGCATTCCCGGAAGCACCAAAACCTAACTACGCTTAAACAAATACCCACGATTATACCCAATACACAAAATAATCAAAATATCATCCCATATATGAGTATGTGGCCGAATTTGGTAAAGATAGGACCAACAAATATCTAGGTGCATGTCACTTGCCCTAAATATCAAGGCTTGGCAAATATCAAGGGAACAAAGTCTTACACCTTTGTAACCACTTGACCAATTGCACTAGGAACCTTCCTTGAAGGCCTTGGATAAGTCTTGCATGTATATAATGCCTAAGCTAGCAAGTAAACACACATCTTCCATTTTCCAAAGTGTAAACAAGAAAAATCTCTCCCATTTCCCTCTTGAAAACCCACGGCATTCCACAAGGTTTTTAGGGAATCCATAGCTTGATTTTCTTTCACCATATTAGTGTTTATACATCATACTTAAGGTATTCTAAGAAGAGTTGAAGGGTTGGTTAAGCTTT